>CAKAJA020000155.1:0-285869 GCA_916610235.2 Lasioglossum morio | reverse complement strand
TGCGTGAAAAATCGATGAATTTGTATGCAAATACGCGAATATGTCTCAGAAACCAGGAATTGCCATGAAATTAAGCGATATAATCGAGTTTATGCGATGAATCTTTGTGCCACACGTCTGTTTCTGTACCGATTCGTTGTTTTGCGTGAAAAATCGATGAATTTGTATGCAAATACGCGAATATGTCTCAGAAACCAGGAATTGCCATGAAATTAAGCGATATATCGAGTTTATGCGATGAATCTTTGTGCCACACGTCTGGTTTCTGTACCGATTCGTTGTTTTGCGTGAAAAATCGATGAATTTGTATGCAAATACGCGAATATGTCTCAGAAACCAGGAATTGCCATGAAATTAAGCGATATATCGAGTTTATGCGATGAATCTTTGTGCCACACGTCTGTTTCTGTACCGATTCGTTGTTTTGCGTGAAAAATCGATGAATTTGTAAAATACGCGAATATGTCTCAGAAACCAGGAATTGCCATGAAATTAAGCGATATATCGAGTTTATGCGATGAATCTTTGTGCCACACGTCTGTTTCTGTACCGATTCGTTGTTTTGCGTGAAAAATCGATGAATTTGTATGAAAATACGCGAATATGTCTCAGAAACCAGGAATTGCCATGAAATTAAGCGATATATCGAGTTTATGCGATGAATCTTTGTGCCACACGTCTGTTTCTGTACCGATTCGTTGTTTTGCGTGAAAAATCGATGAATTTGTATGCAAATACGCGAATATGTCTCAGAAACCAGGAATTGCCATGAAATTAAGCGATATAATCGAGTTTATGCGATGAATCTTTGTGCCACACGTCTGTTTCTGTACCGATTCGTTGTTTTGCGTGAAAAATCGATGAATTTGTATGCAAATACGCGAATATGTCTCAGAAACCAGGAATTGCCATGAAATTAAGCGATATATCGAGTTTATGCGATGAATCTTTGTGCATCACGTCTGTTTCTGTACCGATTCGTTGTTTTGCGTGAAAAATCGATGAATTTGTATGAAAATACGCGAATATGTCTCAGAAACCAGGAATTGCCATGAAATTAAGCGATATATCGAGTTTATGCGATGAATCTTTGTGCCACACGTCTGTTTCTGTACCGATTCGTTGTTTTGCGTGAAAAATCGATGAATTTGTATGCAAATACGGCGGAAATATGTCTCAGAAACCAGGAATTGCCATGAAATTAAGCGATATATCGAGTTTATGCGATGAATCTTTGTGCCACACGTCTGTTTCTGTACCGATTCGTTGTTTTGCGTGAAAAATCGATGAATTTGTATGCAAATACGCGAATATGTCTCAGAAACCAGGAATTGCCATGAAATTAAGCGATATATCGAGTTTATGCGATGAATCTTTGTGCATCACGTCTGTTTCTGTACCGATTCGTTGTTTTGCGTGAAAAATCGATGAATTTGTATGAAAATACGCGAATATGTCTCAGAAACCAGGAATTGCCATGAAATTAAGCGATATATCGAGTTTATGCGATGAATCTTTGTGCCACACGTCTGTTTCTGTACCGATTCGTTGTTTTGCGTGAAAAATCGATGAATTTGTATGCAAATACGCGAATATGTCTCAGAAACCAGGAATTGCCATGAAATTAAGCGATATATCGAGTTTATGCGATGAATCTTTGTGCCACACGTCTGTTTCTGTACCGATTCGTTGTTTTGCGTGAAAAATCGATGAATTTGTATGCAAATACGCGAATATGTCTCAGAAACCAGGAATTGCCATGAAATTAAGCGATATATCGAGTTTATGCGATGAATCTTTGTGCCACACGTCTGTTTCTGTACCGATTCGTTGTTTTGCGTGAAAAATCGATGAATTTGTATGCAAATACGCAAATATGTCTCAGAAACCAGGAATTGCCATGAAATTAAGCGATATAATCGAGTTTATGCGATGAATCTTTGTGCCACACGTCTGTTTCTGTACCGATTCGTTGTTTTGCGTGAAAAATCGATGAATTTGTATGCAAATACGCGAATATGTCTCAGAAACCAGGAATTGCCATGAAATTAAGCGATATATCGAGTTTATGCGATGAATCTTTGTGCATCACGTCTGTTTCTGTACCGATTCGTTGTTTTGCGTGAAAAAATCGATGAATTTGTATGAAAATACGCGAATATGTCTCAGAAACCAGGAATTGCCATGAAATTAAGCGATATATCGAGTTTATGCGATGAATCTTTGTGCCACACGTCTGTTTCTGTACCGATTCGTTGTTTTGCGTGAAAAATCGATGAATTTGTATGCAAATACGCGAATATGTCTCAGAAACCAGGAATTGCCATGAAATTAAGCGATATATCGAGTTTATGCGATGAATCTTTGTGCCACACGTCTGTTTCTGTACCGATTCGTTGTTTTGCGTGAAAAATCGATGAATTTGTATGCAAATACGCGAATATGTCTCAGAAACCAGGAATTGCCATGAAATTAAGCGATATATCGAGTTTATGCGATGAATCTTTGTGCCACACGTCTGTTTCTGTACCGATTCGTTGTTTTGCGTGAAAAATCGATGAATTTGTATGCAAATACGCGAATATGTCTCAGAAACCAGGAATTGCCATGAAATTAAGCGATATATCGAGTTTATGCGATGAATCTTTGTGCCACACGTCTGTTTCTGTACCGATTCGTTGTTTTGCGTGAAAAATCGATGAATTTGTATGAAAATACGCGAATATGTCTCAGAAACCAGGAATTGCCATGAAATTAAGCGATATATCGAGTTTATGCGATGAATCTTTGTGCCACACGTCTGTTTCTGTACCGATTCGTTGTTTTGCGTGAAAAATCGATGAATTTGTATGCAAATACGCGAATATGTCTCAGAAACCAGGAATTGCCATGAAATTAAGCGATATAATCGAGTTTATGCGATGAATCTTTGTGCCACACGTCTGTTTCTGTACCGATTCGTTGTTTTGCGTGAAAAATCGATGAATTTGTATGCAAATACGCGAATATGTCTCAGAAACCAGGAATTGCCATGAAATTAAGCGATATATCGAGTTTATGCGATGAATCTTTGTGCATCACGTCTGTTTCTGTACCGATTCGTTGTTTTGCGTGAAAAATCGATGAATTTGTATGAAAATACGCGAATATGTCTCAGAAACCAGGAATTGAAATGAAATTAAGCGATATATCGAGTTTATGCGATGAATCTTTGTGCCACACGTCTGTTTCTGTACCGATTCGTTGTTTTGCGTGAAAAAATCGATGAATTTGTATGCAAATACGCGAATATGTCTCAGAAACCAGGAATTGCCATGAAATTAAGCGATATATCGAGTTTATGCGATGAATCTTTGTGCATCACGTCTGTTTCTGTACCGATTCGTTGTTTTGCGTGAAAAATCGATGAATTTGTATGCAAATACGCGAATATGTCTCAGAAACCAGGAATTGCCATGAAATTAAGCGATATATCGAGTTTATGCGATGAATCTTTGTGCATCACGTCTGTTTCTGTACCGATTCGTTGTTTTGCGTGAAAAATCGATGAATTTGTATGAAAATACGCGAATATGTCTCAGAAACCAGGAATTGCCATGAAATTAAGCGATATATCGAGTTTATGCGATGAATCTTTGTGCATCACATCTGTTTCTGTACCGATTCGTTGTTTGCGTGAAAAATCGATGCATTTGTATGCAAATACGCGAATATGTCTCAGAAACCAGGAATTGCCATGAAATTAAGCGATATATCGAGTTCATGCGATGAATCTTTGTGCATCACGTCTGTTTCTGTACCGATTCGTTGTTTTGCGTGAAAAATCGATGAATTTGTATGAAAATACGCGAATATGTCTCAGAAACCAGGATTGCCATGAAATTAAGCGATATATCGAGTTTATGCGATGAATCTTTGTGCCACACGTCTGTTTCTGTACCGATTCGTTGTTTTGCGTGAAAAATCGATGAATTTGTATGCAAATACGCGAATATGTCTCAGAAACCAGGAATTGCCATGAAATTAAGCGATATATCGAGTTTATGCGATGAATCTTTGTGCCACACGTCTGTTTCTGTACCGATTCGTTGTTTTGCGTGAAAAATCGATGAATTTGTATGCAAATACGCGAATATGTCTCAGAAACCAGGAATTGCCATGAAATTAAGCGATATATCGAGTTTATGCGATGAATCTTTGTGCATCACGTCTGTTTCTGTACCGATTCGTTGTTTTGCGTGAAAAATCGATGAATTTGTATGAAAATACGCGAATATGTCTCAGAAACCAGGAATTGCCATGAAATTAAGCGATATATCGAGTTTATGCGATGAATCTTTGTGCCACACGTCTGTTTCTGTACCGATTCGTTGTTTTGCGTGAAAAATCGATGAATTTGTATGCAAATACGCGAATATGTCTCAGAAACCAGGAATTGCCATGAAATTAAGCGATATATCGAGTTTATGCGATGAATCTTTGTGCCACACGTCTGTTTCTGTACCGATTCGTTGTTTTGCGTGAAAAATCGATGCATTTGTATGCAAATACGCGAATATGTCTCAGAAACCAGGAATTGCCATGAAATTAAGCGATATATCGAGTTTATGCGATGAATCTTTGTGCATCACGTCTGTTTCTGTACCGATTCGTTGTTTTGCGTGAAAAATCGATGAATTTGTATGAAAATACGCGAATATGTCTCAGAAACCTGGAATTGCCATGAAATTAAGCGATATATCGAGTTTATGCGATGAATCTTTGTGCCACACGTCTGTTTCTGTACCGATTCGTTGTTTTGCGTGAAAAATCGATGAATTTGTATGCAAATACGCGAATATGTCTCAGAAACCAGGAATTGCCATGAAATTAAGCGATATATCGAGTTTATGCGATGAATCTTTGTGCCACACGTCTGTTTCTGTACCGATTCGTTGTTTTGCGTGAAAAATCGATGAATTTGTATGCAAATACGCGAATATGTCTCAGAAACCAGGAATTGCCATGAAATTAAGCGATATATCGAGTTTATGCGATGAATCTTTGTGCATCACGTCTGTTTCTGTACCGATTCGTTGTTTTGCGTGAAAAATCGATGAATTTGTATGAAAATACGCGAATATGTCTCAGAAACCAGGAATTGCCATGAAATTAAGCGATATATCGAGTTTATGCGATGAATCTTTGTGCCACACGTCTGTTTCTGTACCGATTCGTTGTTTTGCGTGAAAAATCGATGAATTTGTATGCAAATACGCGAATATGTCTCAGAAACCAGGAATTGCCATGAAATTAAGCGATATATCGAGTTTATGCGATGAATCTTTGTGCCACACGTCTGTTTCTGTACCGATTCGTTGTTTTGCGTGAAAAATCGATGAATTTGTATGCAAATACGCGAATATGTCTCAGAAACCAGGAATTGCCATGAAATTAAGCGATATATCGAGTTTATGCGATGAATCTTTGTGCCACACGTCTGTTTCTGTACCGATTCGTTGTTTTGCGTGAAAAATCGATGAATTTGTATGAAAATACGCGAATATGTCTCAGAAACCAGGAATTGCCATGAAATTAAGCGATATATCGAGTTTATGCGATGAATCTTTGTGCCACACGTCTGTTTCTGTACCGATTCGTTGTTTTGCGTGAAAAATCGATGAATTTGTATGCAAATACGCAAATATGTCTCAGAAACCAGGAATTGCCATGAAATTAAGCGATATAATCGAGTTTATGCGATGAATCTTTGTGCCACACGTCTGTTTCTGTACCGATTCGTTGTTTTGCGTGAAAAATCGATGAATTTGTATGCAAATACGCGAATATGTCTCACAAACCAGGAATTGCCATGAAATTAAGCGATATATCGAGTTTATGCGATGAATCTTTGTGCATCACGTCTGTTTCTGTACCGATTCGTTGTTTTGCGTGAAAAATCGATGAATTTGTATGAAAATACGCGAATATGTCTCAGAAACCAGGAATTGCCATGAAATTAAGCGATATATCGAGTTTATGCGATGAATCTTTGTGCCACACGTCTGTTTCTGTACCGATTCGTTGTTTTGCGTGAAAAATCGATGAATTTGTATGCAAATACGCGAATATGTCTCAGAAACCAGGAATTGCCATGAAATTAAGCGATATATCGAGTTTATGCGATGAATCTTTGTGCATCACGTCTGTTTCTGTACCGATTCGTTGTTTTGCGTGAAAAATCGATGAATTTGTATGCAAATACGCGAATATGTCTCAGAAACCAGGAATTGCCATGAAATTAAGCGATATATCGAGTTTATGCGATGAATCTTTGTGCCACACGTCTGTTTCTGTACCGATTCGTTGTTTTGCGTGAAAAATCGATGAATTTGTATGCAAATACGCGAATATGTCTCAGAAACCAGGAATTGCCATGAAATTAAGCGATATATCGAGTTTATGCGATGAATCTTTGTGCCACACGTCTGTTTCTGTACCGATTCGTTGTTTTGCGTGAAAAATCGATGAATTTGTATGAAAATACGCGAATATGTCTCAGAAACCAGGAATTGCCATGAAATTAAGCGATATATCGAGTTTATGCGATGAATCTTTGTGCCACACGTCTGTTTCTGTACCGATTCGTTGTTTTGCGTGAAAAATCGATGAATTTGTATGCAAATACGCGAATATGTCTCAGAAACCAGGAATTGCCATGAAATTAAGCGATATAATCGAGTTTATGCGATGAATCTTTGTGCCACACGTCTGTTTCTGTACCGATTCGTTGTTTTGCGTGAAAAATCGATGAATTTGTATGCAAATACGCGAATATGTCTCAGAAACCAGGAATTGCCATGAAATTAAGCGATATATCGAGTTTATGCGATGAATCTTTGTGCATCACGTCTGTTTCTGTACCGATTCGTTGTTTTGCGTGAAAAATCGATGAATTTGTATGAAAATACGCGAATATGTCTCAGAAACCAGGAATTGCCATGAAATTAAGCGATATATCGAGTTTATGCGATGAATCTTTGTGCCACACGTCTGTTTCTGTACCGATTCGTTGTTTTGCGTGAAAAATCGATGAATTTGTATGCAAATACGCGAATATGTCTCAGAAACCAGGAATTGCCATGAAATTAAGCGATATATCGAGTTTATGCGATGAATCTTTGTGCCACACGTCTGTTTCTGTACCGATTCGTTGTTTTGCGTGAAAAATCGATGAATTTGTATGCAAATACGCGAATATGTCTCAGAAACCAGGAATTGCCATGAAATTAAGCGATATATCGAGTTTATGCGATGAATCTTTGTGCATCACGTCTGTTTCTGTACCGATTCGTTGTTTTGCGTGAAAAATCGATGAATTTGTATGAAAATACGCGAATATGTCTCAGAAACCAGGAATTGCCATGAAATTAAGCGATATATCGAGTTTATGCGATGAATCTTTGTGCAACACGTCTGTTTCTGTACCGATTCGTTGTTTTGCGTGAAAAATCGATGAATTTGTATGCAAATACGCGAATATGTCTCAGAAACCAGGAATTGCCATGAAATTAAGCGATATATCGAGTTTATGCGATGAATCTTTGTGCATCACGTCTGTTTCTGTACCGATTCGTTGTTTTGCGTGAAAAATCGATGAATTTGTATGCAAATACGCGAATATGTCTCAGAAACCAGGAATTGCCATGAAATTAAGCGATATATCGAGTTTATGCGATGAATCTTTGTGCATCACGTCTGTTTCTGTACCGATTCGTTGTTTTGCGTGAAAAATCGATGAATTTGTATGAAAATACGCGAATATGTCTCAGAAACCAGGAATTGCCATGAAATTAAGCGATATATCGAGTTTATGCGATGAATCTTTGTGCATCACATCTGTTTCTGTACCGATTCGTTGTTTTGCGTGAAAAATCGATGAATTTGTATGCAAATACGCGAATATGTCTCAGAAACCAGGAATTGCCATGAAATTAAGCGATATATCGAGTTTATGCGATGAATCTTTGTGCATCACGTCTGTTTCTGTACCGATTCGTTGTTTTGCGTGAAAAATCGATGAATTTGTATGAAAATACGCGAATATGTCTCAGAAACCAGGAATTGCCATGAAATTAAGCGATATATCGAGTTTATGCGATGAATCTTTGTGCCACACGTCTGTTTCTGTACCGATTCGTTGTTTTGCGTGAAAAATCGATGAATTTGTATGCAAATACGCGAATATGTCTCAGAAACCAGGAATTGCCATGAAATTAAGCGATATATCGAGTTTATGCGATGAATCTTTGTGCCACACGTCTGTTTCTGTACCGATTCGTTGTTTTGCGTGAAAAATCGATGAATTTGTATGCAAATACGCGAATATGTCTCAGAAACCAGGAATTGCCATGAAATTAAGCGATATATCGAGTTTATGCGATGAATCTTTGTGCCACACGTCTGTTTCTGTACCGATTCGTTGTTTTGCGTGAAAAATCGATGAATTTGTATGAAAATACGCGAATATGTCTCAGAAACCAGGAATTGCCATGAAATTAAGCGATATATCGAGTTTATGCGATGAATCTTTGTGCCACACGTCTGTTTCTGTACCGATTCGTTGTTTTGCGTGAAAAATCGATGAATTTGTATGCAAATACGCAAATATGTCTCAGAAACCAGGAATTGCCATGAAATTAAGCGATATAATCGAGTTTATGCGATGAATCTTTGTGCCACACGTCTGTTTCTGTACCGATTCGTTGTTTTGCGTGAAAAATCGATGAATTTGTATGCAAATACGCGAATATGTCTCAGAAACCAGGAATTGCCATGAAATTAAGCGATATATCGAGTTTATGCGATGAATCTTTGTGCATCACGTCTGTTTCTGTACCGATTCGTTGTTTTGCGTGAAAAATCGATGAATTTGTATGAAAATACGCGAATATGTCTCAGAAACCAGGAATTGCCATGAAATTAAGCGATATATCGAGTTTATGCGATGAATCTTTGTGCCACACGTCTGTTTCTGTACCGATTCGTTGTTTTGCGTGAAAAATCGATGAATTTGTATGCAAATACGCGAATATGTCTCAGAAACCAGGAATTGCCATGAAATTAAGCGATATATCGAGTTTATGCGATGAATCTTTGTGCCACACGTCTGTTTCTGTACCGATTCGTTGTTTTGCGTGAAAAATCGATGAATTTGTATGCAAATACGCGAATATGTCTCAGAAACCAGGAATTGCCATGAAATTAAGCGATATATCGAGTTTATGCGATGAATCTTTGTGCCACACGTCTGTTTCTGTACCGATTCGTTGTTTTGCGTGAAAAATCGATGAATTTGTATGCAAATACGCGAATATGTCTCAGAAACCAGGAATTGCCATGAAATTAAGCGATATATCGAGTTTATGCGATGAATCTTTGTGCCACACGTCTGTTTCTGTACCGATTCGTTGTTTTGCGTGAAAAATCGATGAATTTGTATGAAAATACGCGAATATGTCTCAGAAACCAGGAATTGCCATGAAATTAAGCGATATATCGAGTTTATGCGATGAATCTTTGTGCCACACGTCTGTTTCTGTACCGATTCGTTGTTTTGCGTGAAAAATCGATGAATTTGTATGCAAATACGCGAATATGTCTCAGAAACCAGGAATTGCCATGAAATTAAGCGATATAATCGAGTTTATGCGATGAATCTTTGTGCCACACGTCTGTTTCTGTACCGATTCGTTGTTTTGCGTGAAAAATCGATGAATTTGTATGCAAATACGCGAATATGTCTCAGAAACCAGGAATTGCCATGAAATTAAGCGATATATCGAGTTTATGCGATGAATCTTTGTGCATCACGTCTGTTTCTGTACCGATTCGTTGTTTTGCGTGAAAAATCGATGAATTTGTATGTAAATACGCGAATATGTCTCAGAAACCAGGAATTGCCATGAAATTAAGCGATATATCGAGTTTATGCGATGAATCTTTGTGCCACACGTCTGTTTCTGTACCGATTCGTTGTTTTGCGTGAAAAATCGATGAATTTGTATGCAAATACGCGAATATGTCTCAGAAACCAGGAATTGCCATGAAATTAAGCGATATATCGAGTTTATGCGATGAATCTTTGTGCCACACGTCTGTTTCTGTACCGATTCGTTGTTTTGCGTGAAAAATCGATGAATTTGTATGCAAATACGCGAATATGTCTCAGAAACCAGGAATTGCCATGAAATTAAGCGATATATCGAGTTTATGCGATGAATCTTTGTGCATCACGTCTGTTTCTGTACCGATTCGTTGTTTTGCGTGAAAAATCGATGAATTTGTATGAAAATACGCGAATATGTCTCAGAAACCAGGAATTGCCATGAAATTAAGCGATATATCGAGTTTATGCGATGAATCTTTGTGCCACACGTCTGTTTCTGTACCGATTCGTTGTTTTGCGTGAAAAATCGATGAATTTGTATGCAAATACGCGAATATGTCTCAGAAACCAAGAATTGCCATGAAATTAAGCGATATATCGAGTTTATGCGATGAATCTTTGTGCATCACGTCTGTTTCTGTACCGATTCGTTGTTTTGCGTGAAAAATCGATGAATTTGTATGCAAATACGCGAATATGTCTCAGAAACCAGGAATTGCCATGAAATTAAGCGATATATCGAGTTTATGCGATGAATCTTTGTGCATCACGTCTGTTTCTGTACCGATTCGTTGTTTTGCGTGAAAAATCGATGAATTTGTATGAAAATACGCGAATATGTCTCAGAAACCAGGAATTGCCATGAAATTAAGCGATATATCGAGTTTATGCGATGAATCTTTGTGCATCACATCTGTTTCTGTACCGATTCGTTGTTTTGCGTGAAAAATCGATGCATTTGTATGCAAATACGCGAATATGTCTCAGAAACCAGGAATTGCCATGAAATTAAGCGATATATCGAGTTTATGCGATGAATCTTTGTGCATCACGTCTGTTTCTGTACCGATTCGTTGTTTTGCGTGAAAAATCGATGAATTTGTATGAAAATACGCGAATATGTCTCAGAAACCAGGAATTGCCATGAAATTAAGCGATATATCGAGTTTATGCGATGAATCTTTGTGCCACACGTCTGTTTCTGTACCGATTCGTTGTTTTGCGTGAAAAATCGATGAATTTGTATGCAAATACGCGAATATGTCTCAGAAACCAGGAATTGCCATGAAATTAAGCGATATATCGAGTTTATGCGATGAATCTTTGTGCCACACGTCTGTTTCTGTACCGATTCGTTGTTTTGCGTGAAAAATCGATGAATTTGTATGCAAATACGCGAATATGTCTCAGAAACCAGGAATTGCCATGAAATTAAGCGATATATCGAGTTTATGCGATGAATCTTTGTGCCACACGTCTGTTTCTGTACCGATTCGTTGTTTTGCGTGAAAAATCGATGAATTTGTATGAAAATACGCGAATATGTCTCAGAAACCAGGAATTGCCATGAAATTAAGCGATATATCGAGTTTATGCGATGAATCTTTGTGCCACACGTCTGTTTCTGTACCGATTCGTTGTTTTGCGTGAAAAATCGATGAATTTGTATGCAAATACGCAAATATGTCTCAGAAACCAGGAATTGCCATGAAATTAAGCGATATAATCGAGTTTATGCGATGAATCTTTGTGCCACACGTCTGTTTCTGTACCGATTCGTTGTTTTGCGTGAAAAATCGATGAATTTGTATGCAAATACGCGAATATGTCTCAGAAACCAGGAATTGCCATGAAATTAAGCGATATATCGAGTTTATGCGATGAATCTTTGTGCATCACGTCTGTTTCTGTACCGATTCGTTGTTTTGCGTGAAAAATCGATGAATTTGTATGAAAATACGCGAATATGTCTCAGAAACCAGGAATTTGTTACGTCCCGGGACGTTAGATCGCAATAAAAAGAAGTTAAGAACGAACGCGAATCTAACTCTCGGAATAAAACGTAAAACGTTGCAGCTTTCGGTTCCACGCGGTACGGAACGCCCGCGTCTAAACCGGGATCGCGAGACTCTCTACGGCCCTGGCAATAAAATGGTAACGACTCACCGTGGTTGATACGCAAATTCGCAGTATTGACGAACGCTTTCGTCGATCGCTCGCTCGCTCGCTAACAGGTAGGCTCGTCCTCTGCTTCGTGGCTGCTGCTGATGTCCGTGGAAGATTCCTCTCGTCGTTGTATGGCTTCCTTCTTAGGCTCGTCCTGTGAATTGGAATACGTTTCCGTACGTATCGGACTGCTGCTGCTGCTTGGCTGCGATTCCAGGACCCTCAGTTGAAGATTGACCGGTAGGTTGACGCGTATCGCGGGCAATTCGCGAATACCGAGTAAATTATTATAATATAAACGCGGTGATGATTCCGTAGCGTAATCACGCGCGATCTTACGCAATTGGTATTTTCGCCCGGCGCGTCGCGGCATGAGACACTTCAAGGCAACGCAACAAGTGCTGAAGCAAGAACAAGAGAAACTGCTGAACGTTACGATCGTGTAGAGCCGCTGATGGGCTGCTTGGCACACTAGTAATGTTCAGAGCAATAATCGAAACACTGAATTTAATGTAGTATCTCACACAACGTATACTTACTTGAACAGCGATTCGAAACCGGCGAGGTGAAAGGATCGCGCAAATAACCAAACTGTATTTAAGGTTTAAAGAGTAAAATAAACGATGTAACTTTAATAAAACTGGAGATAAGTACAAACTGGATGTATATATTTAACTGAATCCCGAAGGATTGTAAGCCGGAGAAATAACGTATGAATACAATAGCCGGAGATACAAAGCGTATGTTAAAGCCGGAGAGAAAGCCGGAGAAATAACGTATGAGTCGACTGGTGTCGACTTGCGTCGGAGGACGACTAGACGGAGGTCCGCACGCTGTCCGCGCACGGAGAGAATGAGCTACTCCCGGAGTGGGGGTAGCTCGCGGAGTGGGGCGCTCGAGTGACGCGCGCGTCGGTGGTCGGTGGAGGGGCTCGCTAGGACCCTCTGGGGTACTGGCGAGCGTCTTCGCGCGTAGCTGGCGTTCGCGCGCACGCTATTACAATTCTTTAAACAATCATCAAAATTACAATATTAAAGTTAAAATTATCCTGTTTGTTTCAGATGCAGCTATGGACTCTAAGGTGTGTATGTGGTAAGTATCAAGACTGTCGGTAAGTGCGGAGTAAGCAAGAATGGAGTATAGACTGTAGGTAAGTATAAAGGTAAGTAGAAATGTATCGGTAACTTATAACTAGCGGTGTTTGCGTTACATCGAGTAGTGTACTTACATGCTAACCTAAGGATTCTACGTTATCGATAAAAGGTGAGTATAGAAGATAAGTATAAGAGTATAAAAATATATCGAACGAGTAAATATCAAAGGTAAGTAAAAGGGTAAGTAACTATAGCTAACGAGTAAATACTGATGGTAAATATGAATGACTAATCTAGAGAGTAATGAGTAAAGAATAATATGCTGCTTATTGTTAACTAACTATGTGCGTCGTGAAGCGGCAACACGCTCGACAACGGTCGACAGTGGTGACGTCAGAGGTCACTCGCGTGCGCCGTGAAGCGGCAACACGTCCGACGGAGGTGCAGTCGGCGGACGTGACACCTCCCATCCGCGGGAAAAATAATTTCCAGAAGGGAAATTATTTTCGCACACACACATACATGCATTCATGTTCGCTTAGTCACTTGAGAATGACAATCGCCTGTTGATTCGGGCATGTGTAATGTCTCCGATTTGTTCACTCTCACTTTCACCGTCACTCTGTTCGTCGACTTGGTTTTCGTCCTCTTCCTGTCCTTGAGGGTGGATCGTGGGCTGGTCGATGGTGATGGTCTCCTCCGGTGATTCCGTGATCCGGGGTGGTGGTGAGTCGGGCGTCTGGGGCCTTAGGCTTTCCCAGTCTTCGGCGTCGGAGTCGTCCGACGTGTTGTAATAGTGGTCATATACCACTTTGGCCACCTCAATGCTGCATTTGATGCAGTCCTTGACAGGTTGTTCGGCATACAGCAGAACGGCGCACAGCTCACACTGGAACAAATCTGTGTTTCGTAACTGTAACACGGAATCTTGCTCGTAGCCGTGGAGCCTTATTGGTGTCGACAGATCGTAGTGGTCGGAACACGGTTCGCACACGATTCCGACGTGGGGTACGGAATAACCCTTCCCTCGGTAGCAGGTCCAGCCATCGAAGGCTTCGGCGAAGCTCATGCGTTTGTCGTGGATGTCCCTTCGGGGTTGTTGGTATCGCTGGGTCTTAACGCACATCTTGTGGATTTTCGCGGACGGTGGTTGTCGAACGGAGGTTGTATGCTGACTGGTCTTCGGCTGACCCTGATTTAAGATCGTCGGGTCTGGGTGAATGGTGGGGGTGGTTGGTCGCTGATCGTGGGAATGATTCTGGCGGTCCATGTCGCTCGCTATCGTTGGTTTCAAGCTTACTATGTTTACTTTACGCGCGCGTTTTATCTTATCGGTATGGACGATACGGGTTCCCTTTTTTGTTTCTAAACGCACGTTATTATTCTCTAGTGTCTCGGTTATCTTATAGGGTCCCGTATATTCGGTGTCAAATTTCCCTTTCTTAGGCTCCTTGAGGAGGAACACTTCGTCTCCTACCGTGAACTTTTGTACGTTAATTTTCCTATCGTAATATTTCTTGGAGCGTAGTTTCGCGTTTTCAAGGTTGGATTTCGCTTTCGACACGGTTTCTCCTATTTTGGTCTGTAGGCTTTCGAGGTAACTGCGATATGATTCCTCTTTCATGTCGTTCGTCGCGGTGGTTGCCGAGGGGGTGCGCGCGAGAGTACCGAATACCAATTCATGAGGGGTGAACAGAGTGCCCTCGTGCACGCTTGTGTTGTACGCGAACATGGCCATCGGTAGCCATTCATCCCAGTCGCCGCGGGTAATATATTGTTTGAGGTACTCAGTCAGTACGTGATGAGATCTCTCTATTGATCCATTTGATTGGGGTCGGAAAGCGGTAGTTTGAAATTGTTTAATTTTAAATTGTTTCGCGACGTTTCTCATGAGAGAACTAAGGAAGTTAGCGCCCTGGTCGGTCAGAAGGGCCTTGGGGGCTCCGAATCGGCAAATAAAATCCTGAGAAAACGCGTGAGCTATGTCTATGGAGGTTGCTGATTTTAGAGGGGACGCCCAGGAATATTTGGTCAGGAGATCTTGTATGGTGAGGATGTATTCAAATCCGTTAGGGGAGACAGGGAGTGGTCCCATGATGTCCATCGAGATTTTATCAAATGCCCTGCCCGGCGTGTCCGTGATGACCATTGGTTGTCTGGTCTTAACTCTGACTAGCTTTGTTCTCTCGCAGGATCGACAAGAGTTGACGAAATCCTGTACGTCCTTTTTGAGCGTAGGCCAGAAGTATTTTTCCCGAATTCTACGGTATGTCTTGGTTATGCCTTTATGTCCGGCATAGGCGGAGCAATGGTTCTCTATTAATATATCTTTTCTCTCTTCTGCGGGTGGTACGACTATTTCATTGGAGCACACGAAGATTTGAGCCTGGGTTGTCGAAAAGAGCTCTATCAGAGCTTTCTGTATGTAATTCCAGGATATATCGTCGAGTGAAATTTTTGAAATGCTAAAGGACGTGAGTTGCAATTCTAGCACTACATCCAGAAGGGATCTGAGGCCGTCGATCATGTCTTCGGGCGTAGTGAGATGGATGTATGTTTCCTTGATCGGCAAGACTATGATTTTCTTATTATTTGATGCATTAAATATTTTGGCTCGGCATAGCGTCATCTGTATCGAGTCTGGCAATTTGTTTGCTTTGAACAAATCCATTGCCCCTTCGTCAAGAGGTTGTCCATCCATTGACGTAAAAATCACGAGATTATCTGGTCTCATCACGAGCCTGTCACGAGTGTGAATTAATGTGCGTCGAGTTCGCGACGCCGAGTCATTGTGTGCGTCAAATAGCGCTTCGGAATCCGACGTGGTAGGTAGTTGCGTTTCGTCGCCATTGTTGGTGGGCAGGGCGTCTAACGGCAATGGCGGCGTTGGCGAATGAGACCGGGAAGAAGACGGTATCGGGGAGGGGGGTCTGGGACCAGCGGGCGTGGCGCTAGGGCCGGGGAATGGCGGCCTCCTCTTAGACACGGCGTCAAACATGTCCGACGATCCAGAATCCGAGATGGCGGACATGGGGAGCATAGAAACGGGGTTTCGCGATAGTGCGTCTGCGTTGACGTTTGTTTTTCCCGCTTTGTAGGTGATGCGGTAATCGAATTCGGCTAGCTTTAGTCGCCAGCGTAAGAGTCGCGATGTTGGATCTTTAACAGAATTCATCCAAACAAGTGGTTTGTGGTCGGTTATTAAGTTAAACTTGTGGCCGTAAACGTATGGCCTGAAATATTGCGTGCAGTATATGATCGCGAGGCATTCCTTTTCAATAGTCGAGTAATTTAATTCGGCCCCGTGGAGCAATCGTGATGCGTATGCAATAGGTCGATCCTTTCCCGGTTCACCCTGACTGAGGATTCCTCCTATCGCATATCCCGATGCGTCGGTAGTAATATTAAATTCCCTCGTGAAATCGGGGTACTGGAGAAGTGGTTCCGTTGTTAAAATCTCGCGAAGCGTGCAGAAGGACTTCTCGTGTTCGTCTCTCCATTCGAACTTACAATCCTTTTTCAGGAGGTTCGCGAGGGGTTTCGAGATTTGCGAGAACTTTGGTATAAAACGCCTGTAATACCCGGCTAGGCCGAGGAATTCGCGGATTCCTTTCGCGTTTTTCGGTCGCGGAAAATTTTTCACGGCGGATATTTTCTTGGGGCAGGGTTTTACGCCATCCTCTCCTATGATGTGGCCTAAGTATCCTACTTCTCTATGCAGAAAGCCACATTTCGAGGGCTGAAGTTTAAGATTGGCTTCGCGTAATCGGTACGCCAATTTACTGAACTTTGAGTAATGTTCGGCGAGGCTGCGCGAGTAAATAACAATATCGTCCAGATAGACAAATAATTCGATGCCTTGTAACCCGGTGAGTATATTGTCCATAAGTCTTTGAAAAGTTGCGGGCGCGTTCCGCAAGCCGAACGGCATGCGTTTATACTCGTAGTGCCCGTACGGTGTGGAAAATGCAGTTTTTGCCGCGTCTGTCGGGTCCATGCCGATCTGGTGAAATCCGTTAGCCAAGTCGAACACGCTGAAATACTTCGCGCTTCCCAGCTGATCTAATATCTCTAAAATGCTAGGGAGCGGATACGCGTCGGGGATGGATTTCTCGTTTAGCGCGCGGAAGTCTATAACCATTCGCCACTTTTTGTTCCCGTGTTCATCTGCCTTCTTCGGGACGATCCAAAGCGGGCTATTAAAAGGCGAGTTGGAAGGGGCGACGATGTCTTGTTCTAGTAGCTCCTTCATCTGTCTATTGATTTCTTCGCGGTGAATCGGCGGATATCGGTACTGCTTCACGTGTACGGGCATTTCGTCAGTCGTTAAAATCTTGTGGGTCACTCTATTCGTTTTCCCTAATCGGTCGCCAGGTAAGTGAAAAAGATCATGGTATTCGCTGACGATCCGGTCCACGTGTTCCCTTTCTTCTTTTCCGAGGTGATCGGTTTTAATTAAGTTTCTTATTTCTTCTACGCGGGAGGAGAGACTACGCGTTTCCGGGTTGGCGCAGGTGAGCGAGAAAACGTGTTCAATTTCAGTATCTATATGTTCTGCGATTTCTTCGACTTCCTCTAATTCCATGGTCGGCATGGGAAGGTTCACGGGCTCGTCAGTTACGTTTACGCATCGCACAAGAATTCTTCCGTCGGTTATTTTCGCGACGCATTCAGGGATTAGGACCCCAGGGATTATCTCGCGGCGACGCAAATATCCTACCATCGGCCCGGTGGCGTTCATTGCCACGGTCGCAGACGATCTCGATCCCAGTCTTAATCTACCATCTTCGAGAAACGGAAATTCGTGATCTTGCCACGTAACAAGGCGATCCATATAAGAGATTTCAGCGCCCTGGACAAGGAACGCTGAACCGAGTACGCCGTCGGAGGGAATTCCAAACGTGTCCGGTACGACTTGGAACTCCACCAGCGTATTTGAAATCGTTAAGCACGTGGAACCCAGCGTCGAAACCAACTCGTCGGTGATTCCGGTCACAAGGATACGTTCGCGTGAATTTATTTTAACGGTCGGCTTTAAAAGGGAAGATTTTATTAGGTTGGGCTCCGAACCGGTGTCTATCATGATTCGCGCGGCGGAAAGAGTTTCCGGAAATTCTATTTCGACGTGTGGCACAGCGGTGGTTGGGTTTAATGCGATTCTTGAGACGTTTTGTCGGTTTCCGTCTCGGCTATCTGCGATATTGGTCGAACCGTTTGGCTGGCCTCCCGTCGGTAGTTCGCGGCTGACGGGAGGTTCGATCCGTTTCCCGAATTATTTCTATTATTAGCTTCACGTTTGCGGCATTCGTGAATATCGTGGCCGGGGATTTTGCAGTAGTTGCAAAATCTTTGTGAAACGCGAGAGTTCGAATTATTTACTTCGCGACGTTGCGGCGGAGCATACGTGCCTCTAGGCGCCGGGAAATTGTTGTCGGCGCGTCGCGTGTTGTCGAAACGGTCAATAGAATTGACCTGTCGAGTGGGGGTCGGTGCACGTGCACGCGAGGATTCCTCGTAGCGAGAGGTTGAGTCGGCTCGGCTTTGTCTTGGCGCGTCGTATCGAGTAACGGACGGTTGGCGTGTAAACAAAGGGGGACTCTCTGCGCGGCGTTCGGTGCTATAAACATCCCTGCGATATGGGGATGGGGAACGATCGCCCGAATATGTTTCACGGCGATACGGAGAATAGGGGCGCTCGTTATAATCTCGGCGGTACGGCGAAGGGGAACGGCTATATCTATCGTTATACCGAACGTTGTTTTCCGAGAAGCGGACCTGTTTATTATTTTTCTCGTATCTTGCACGATCGCGTTCGAGGTCTTTGTAGCAATTTATTGCCTCGTCGAAAACTGTACGTAAGGAATCGCGTTGTCTAAGCCTAACTTCTGTTCGTAGACGAGGGATTAGTCCGCGTATGAAACAGTCCTTTGTTAATGCGTCCGTTTCTGTTAGGTCGGGTCGAGTACGGTGACAGTCTATGATCGCGGTTCTCAAATCTTTTACGCGGCTAATGTACTGTAAGATGTGTTCGTCATTGTCCATGAATACGTTCGCTAATTCTCCGCGATAGTGGTCGATAGTATGATGCGGACCGAAGATATCTTTTAACCGATTGGTAATGTCTGTTACGCGTTCTGTACGTTCGTCCTCTACAGCGGTGTACGCGCGTCCGCGGAGTTTGCTAAGGATTAATTTAGCTAATGTATGTTCGGATCCGCGGGGAACGAGGTCTCGCGCGCGTTGGCAAGCTCGGGTAAATTTTAAAACAGACATATTCGAACCGTCGAATGTGGGAACTGAATCTATTGCGGCTTTAATTACTAGGCGCGAATCTTCTCGCTCGGGCGAGTAATGACGGGCGTGGTACATTTCGTTCTCGTAACGTTGCGGAAAAGAGATCGGAGAGAATCTATCGTGTCGCGATCTAGCGTCTTCGGTTCGCGGCGCAATTTCCGAAGGATTTGTCGGGATAACTGACGGAAGCGTAAAATTTGAAATATCTTGTCCGTCGGCTAATGTTTTAGTGTCGTCGAGTCTCGTCTCTAGCTTTTTGCGTCTGGCGTCCATCGCGGCGGATTCGGAATTTAGTTTCTCAGCCATTTTGCTGAGTTCGCGACGTTCACGCGCGATTTCAGATTTCGCGTCGGCCTCGCGCCTTTCTATTTCTTCGCGTTGCTTCTCTATTTCTGCGCGTTGCGCTTCCATCGCGGCACTTTCTTCGCGGATTCTACGTTCCTTTTTGTTCAGAGCTACGCGGAGAGCTTCCATCTCGTCGGGAGACAAAGGCTTGCCTTCAGCACCGCCTCTATGACGCGTGTTCCCGGCGGGTGTGTCGGCCATTTTGTAGCGATTCGCGGATTTTACACTAGCACTGAATTTAACACGACTCGTTGTTCGAAAGGAGACCGGGAGCTATTCGCGATTGCTGCTATCCCACCGCTGCCACCAAATTTGTTACGTCCCGGGACGTTAGATCGCAATAAAAAGAAGTTAAGAACGAACGCGAATCTAACTCTCGGAATAAAACGTAAAACGTTGCAGCTTTCGGTTCCACGCGGTACGGAACGCCCGCGTCTAAACCGGGATCGCGAGACTCTCTACGGCCCTGGCAATAAAATGGTAACGACTCACCGTGGTTGATACGCAAATTCGCAGTATTGACGAACGCTTTCGTCGATCGCTCGCTCGCTCGCTAACAGGTAGGCTCGTCCTCTGCTTCGTGGCTGCTGCTGATGTCCGTGGAAGATTCCTCTCGTCGTTGTATGGCTTCCTTCTTAGGCTCGTCCTGTGAATTGGAATACGTTTCCGTACGTATCGGACTGCTGCTGCTGCTTGGCTGCGATTCCAGGACCCTCAGTTGAAGATTGACCGGTAGGTTGACGCGTATCGCGGGCAATTCGCGAATACCGAGTAAATTATTATAATATAAACGCGGTGATGATTCCGTAGCGTAATCACGCGCGATCTTACGCAATTGGTATTTTCGCCCGGCGCGTCGCGGCATGAGACACTTCAAGGCAACGCAACAAGTGCTGAAGCAAGAACAAGAGAAACTGCTGAACGTTACGATCGTGTAGAGCCGCTGATGGGCTGCTTGGCACACTAGTAATGTTCAGAGCAATAATCGAAACACTGAATTTAATGTAGTATCTCACACAACGTATACTTACTTGAACAGCGATTCGAAACCGGCGAGGTGAAAGGATCGCGCAAATAACCAAACTGTATTTAAGGTTTAAAGAGTAAAATAAACGATGTAACTTTAATAAAACTGGAGATAAGTACAAACTGGATGTATATATTTAACTGAATCCCGAAGGATTGTAAGCCGGAGAAATAACGTATGAATACAATAGCCGGAGATACAAAGCGTATGTTAAAGCCGGAGAGAAAGCCGGAGAAATAACGTATGAGTCGACTGGTGTCGACTTGCGTCGGAGGACGACTAGACGGAGGTCCGCACGCTGTCCGCGCACGGAGAGAATGAGCTACTCCCGGAGTGGGGGTAGCTCGCGGAGTGGGGCGCTCGAGTGACGCGCGCGTCGGTGGTCGGTGGAGGGGCTCGCTAGGACCCTCTGGGGTACTGGCGAGCGTCTTCGCGCGTAGCTGGCGTTCGCGCGCACGCTATTACAATTCTTTAAACAATCATCAAAATTACAATATTAAAGTTAAAATTATCCTGTTTGTTTCAGATGCAGCTATGGACTCTAAGGTGTGTATGTGGTAAGTATCAAGACTGTCGGTAAGTGCGGAGTAAGCAAGAATGGAGTATAGACTGTAGGTAAGTATAAAGGTAAGTAGAAATGTATCGGTAACTTATAACTAGCGGTGTTTGCGTTACATCGAGTAGTGTACTTACATGCTAACCTAAGGATTCTACGTTATCGATAAAAGGTGAGTATAGAAGATAAGTATAAGAGTATAAAAATATATCGAACGAGTAAATATCAAAGGTAAGTAAAAGGGTAAGTAACTATAGCTAACGAGTAAATACTGATGGTAAATATGAATGACTAATCTAGAGAGTAATGAGTAAAGAATAATATGCTGCTTATTGTTAACTAACTATGTGCGTCGTGAAGCGGCAACACGCTCGACAACGGTCGACAGTGGTGACGTCAGAGGTCACTCGCGTGCGCCGTGAAGCGGCAACACGTCCGACGGAGGTGCAGTCGGCGGACGTGACATTTGCGTGAAAAATCGATGCATTTGTATGCAAATACGCGAATATGTCTCAGAAACCAGGAATTGCCATGAAATTAAGCGATATATCGAGTTTATGCGATGAATCTTTGTGCATCACGTCTGTTTCTGTACCGATTCGTTGTTTTGCGTGAAAAATCGATGAATTTGTATGAAAATACGCGAATATGTCTCAGAAACCAGGAATTGCCATGAAATTAAGCGATATATCGAGTTTATGCGATGAATCTTTGTGCATCACGTCTGTTTCTGTACCGATTCGTTGTTTTGCGTGAAAAATCGATGAATTTGTATGAAAATACGCGAATATGTCTCAGAAACCAGGAATTGCCATGAAATTAAGCGATATATCGAGTTTATGCGATGAGTCTTTGTGCCACACGTCTGTTTCTGTACCGATTCGTTGTTTTGCGTGAAAAATCGATGAATTTGTATGCAAATACGCGAATATGTCTCAGAAACCAGGAATTGCCATGAAATTAAGCGATATATCGAGTTTATGCGATGAATCTTTGTGCCACACGTCTGTTTCTGTACCGATTCGTTGTTTTGCGTAAAAAATCGATGAATTTGTATGCAAATACGCGAATATGTCTCAGAAACCAGGAATTGCCATGAAATTAAGCGATATATCGAGTTTATGCGATGAATCTTTGTGCATCACGTCTGTTTCTGTACCGATTCGTTGTTTTGCGTGAAAAATCGATGAATTTGTATGCAAATACGCGAATATGTCTCAGAAACCAGGAATTGCCATGAAATTAAGCGATATATCGAGTTTATGCGATGAATCTTTGTGCATCACGTCTGTTTCTGTACCGATTCGTTGTTTTGCGTGAAAAATCGATGAATTTGTATGCAAATACGCGAATATGTCTCAGAAACCAGGAATTGCCATGAAATTAAGCGATATATCGAGTTTATGCGATGAATCTTTGTGCATCACGTCTGTTTCTGTACCGATTCGTTGTTTTGCGTGAAAAATCGATGAATTTGTATGAAAATACGCGAATATGTCTCAGAAACCAGGAATTGCCATGAAATTAAGCGATATATCGAGTTTATGCGATGAATCTTTGTGCCACACGTCTGTTTCTGTACCGATTCGTTGTTTTGCGTGAAAAATCGATGAATTTGTATGCAAATACGCGAATATGTCTCAGAAACCAGGAATTGCCATGAAATTAAGCGATATATCGAGTTTATGCGATGAATCTTTGTGCCACACGTCTGTTTCTGTACCGATTCGTTGTTTTGCGTGAAAAATCGATGAATTTGTATGCAAATACGCGAATATGTCTCAGAAACCAGGAATTGCCATGAAATTAAGCGATATATCGAGTTTATGCGATGAATCTTTGTGCATCACGTCTGTTTCTGTACCGATTCGTTGTTTTGCGTGAAAAATCGATGAATTTGTATGAAAATACGCGAATATGTCTCAGAAACCAGGAATTGCCATGAAATTAAGCGATATATCGAGTTTATGCGATGAATCTTTGTGCCACACGTCTGTTTCTGTACCGATTCGTTGTTCTGCGTGAAAAATCGATGAATTTGTATGCAAATACGCGAATATGTCTCAGAAACCAGGAATTGCCATGAAATTAAGCGATATATCGAGTTTATGCGATGAATCTTTGTGCCACACGTCTGTTTCTGTACCGATTCGTTGTTTTGCGTGAAAAATCGATGAATTTGTATGCAAATACGCGAATATGTCTCAGAAACCAGGAATTGCCATGAAATTAAGCGATATATCGAGTTTATGCGATGAATCTTTGTGCCACACGTCTGTTTCTGTACCGATTCGTTGTTTTGCGTGAAAAAATCGATGAATTTGTATGAAAATACGCGAATATGTCTCAGATACCAGGAATTGCCATGAAATTAAGCGATATATCGAGTTTATGCGATGAATCTTTGTGCCACACGTCTGTTTCTGTACCGATTCGTTGTTTTGCGTGAAAAAATCGATGAATTTGTATGCAAATACGCAAATATGTCTCAGAAACCAGGAATTGCCATGAAATTAAGCGATATAATCGAGTTTATGCGATGAATCTTTGTGCCACACGTCTGTTTCTGTACCGATTCGTTGTTTTGCGTGAAAAATCGATGAATTTGTATGCAAATACGCGAATATGTCTCAGAAACCAGGAATTGCCATGAAATTAAGCGATATATCGAGTTTATGCGATGAATCTTTGTGCATCACGTCTGTTTCTGTACCGATTCGTTGTTTTGCGTGAAAAATCGATGAATTTGTATGAAAATACGCGAATATGTCTCAGAAACCAGGAATTGCCATGAAATTAAGCGATATATCGAGTTTATGCGATGAATCTTTGTGCCACACGTCCTGTTTCTGTACCGATTCGTTGTTTTGCGTGAAAAATCGATGAATTTGTATGCAAATACGCGAATATGTCTCAGAAACCAGGAATTGCCATGAAATTAAGCGATATATCGAGTTTATGCGATGGATCTTTGTGCCACACGTCTGTTTCTGTACCGATTCGTTGTTTTGCGTGAAAAATCGATGAATTTGTATGCAAATACGCGAATATGTCTCAGAAACCAGGAATTGCCATGAAATTAAGCGATATATCGAGTTTATGCGATGAATCTTTGTGCATCACGTCTGTTTCTGTACCGATTCGTTGTTTTGCGGTAAAAATCGATGAATTTGTATGCAAATACGCGAATATGTCTCAGAAACCAGGAATTGCCATGAAATTAAGCGATATATCGAGTTTATGCGATGAATCTCTGTGCCACACGTCTGTTTCTGTACCGATTCGTTGTTTTGCGTGAAAAATCGATGAATTTGTATGCAAATACGCGAATATGTCTCAGAAACCAGGAATTGCCATGAAATTAAGCGATATATCGAGTTTATGCGATGAATCTTTGTGCATCACGTCTGTTTCTGTACCGATTCGTTGTTTTGCGTGAAAAATCGATGAATTTGTATGAAAATACGCGAATATGTCTCAGAAACCAGGAATTGCCATGAAATTAAGCGATATATCGAGTTTATGCGATGAATCTTTGTGCCACACGTCTGTTTCTGTACCGATTCGTTGTTTTGCGTGAAAAATCGATGAATTTGTATGCAAATACGCGAATATGTCTCAGAAACCAGGAATTGCCATGAAATTAAGCGATATATCGAGTTTATGCGATGAATCTTTGTGCCACACGTCTGTTTCTGTACCGATTCGTTGTTTTGCGTGAAAAATCGATGAATTTGTATGCAAATACGCGAATATGTCTCAGAAACCAGGAATTGCCATGAAATTAAGCGATATATCGAGTTTATGCGATGAATCTTTGTGCATCACGTCTGTTTCTGTACCGATTCGTTGTTTTGCGTGAAAAATCGATGAATTTGTATGAAAATACGCGAATATGTCTCAGAAACCAGGAATTGCCATGAAATTAAGCGATATATCGAGTTTATGCGATGAATCTTTGTGCATCACATCTGTTTCTGTACCGATTCGTTGTTTTGCGTGAAAAATCGATGCATTTGTATGCAAATACGCGAATATGTCTCAGAAACCAGGAATTGCCATGAAATTAAGCGATATATCGAGTTTATGCGATGAATCTTTGTGCATCACGTCTGTTTCTGTACCGATTCGTTGTTTTGCGTGAAAAATCGATGAATTTGTATGAAAATACGCGAATATGTCTCAGAAACCAGGAATTGCCATGAAATTAAGCGATATATCGAGTTTATGCGATGAATCTTTGTGCCACACGTCTGTTTCTGTACCGATTCGTTGTTTTGCGTGAAAAATCGATGAATTTGTATGCAAATACGCGAATATGTCTCAGAAACCAGGAATTGCCATGAAATTAAGCGATATATCGAGTTTATGCGATGAATCTTTGTGCCACACGTCTGTTTCTGTACCGATTCGTTGTTTTGCGTGAAAAATCGATGAATTTGTATGCAAATACGCGAATATGTCTCAGAAACCAGGAATTGCCATGAAATTAAGCGATATATCGAGTTTATGCGATGAATCTTTGTGCATCACGTCTGTTTCTGTACCGATTCGTTGTTTTGCGTGAAAAATCGATGAATTTGTATGAAAATACGCGAATATGTCTCAGAAACCAGGAATTGCCATGAAATTAAGCGATATATCGAGTTTATGCGATGAATCTTTGTGCCACACGTCTGTTTCTGTACCGATTCGTTGTTTTGCGTGAAAAATCGATGAATTTGTATGCAAATACGCGAATATGTCTCAGAAACCAGGAATTGCCATGAAATTAAGCGATATATCGAGTTTATGCGATGAATCTTTGTGCCACACGTCTGTTTCTGTACCGATTCGTTGTTTTGCGTGAAAAATCGATGAATTTGTATGCAAATACGCGAATATGTCTCAGAAACCAGGAATTGCCATGAAATTAAGCGATATATCGAGTTTATGCGATGAATCTTTGTGCCACACGTCTGTTTCTGTACCGATTCGTTGTTTTGCGTGAAAAATCGATGAATTTGTATGCAAATACGCGAATATGTCTCAGAAACCAGGAATTGCCATGAAATTAAGCGATATATCGAGTTTATGCGATGAATCTTTGTGCATCACGTCTGTTTCTGTACCGATTCGTTGTTTTGCGTGAAAAATCGATGAATTTGTATGAAAATACGCGAATATGTCTCAGAAACCAGGAATTGCCATGAAATTAAGCGATATATCGAGTTTATGCGATGAATCTTTGTGCATCACATCTGTTTCTGTACCGATTCGTTGTTTTGCGTGAAAAATCGATGCATTTGTATGCAAATACGCGAATATGTCTCAGAAACCAGGAATTGCCATGAAATTAAGCGATATATCGAGTTTATGCGATGAATCTTTGTGCCACACGTCTGTTTCTGTACCGATTCGTTGTTTTGCGTGAAAAATCGATGAATTTGTATGCAAATACGCGAATATGTCTCAGAAACCAGGAATTGCCATGAAATTAAGCGATATAATCGAGTTTATGCGATGAATCTTTGTGCCACACGTCTGTTTCTGTACCGATTCGTTGTTTTGCGTGAAAAATCGATGAATTTGTATGCAAATACGCGAATATGTCTCAGAAACCAGGAATTGCCATGAAATTAAGCGATATATCGAGTTTATGCGATGAATCTTTGTGCCACACGTCTGTTTCTGTACCGATTCGTTGTTTTGCGTGAAAAATCGATGAATTTGTATGCAAATACGCGAATATGTCTCAGAAACCAGGAATTGCCATGAAATTAAGCGATATATCGAGTTTATGCGATGAATCTTTGTGCATCACGTCTGTTTCTGTACCGATTCGTTGTTTTGCGTGAAAAATCGATGAATTTGTATGAAAATACGCGAATATGTCTCAGAAACCAGGAATTGCCATGAAATTAAGCGATATATCGAGTTTATGCGATGAATCTTTGTGCCACACGTCTGTTTCTGTACCGATTCGTTGTTTTGCGTGAAAAATCGATGAATTTGTATGCAAATACGCGAATATGTCTCAGAAACCAGGAATTGCCATGAAATTAAGCGATATATCGAGTTTATGCGATGAATCTTTGTGCCACACGTCTGTTTCTGTACCGATTCGTTGTTTTGCGTGAAAAATCGATGAATTTGTATGAAAATACGCGAATATGTCTCAGAAACCAGGAATTGCCATGAAATTAAGCGATATATCGAGTTTATGCGATGAATCTTTGTGCCACACGTCTGTTTCTGTACCGATTCGTTGTTTTGCGTGAAAAATCGATGAATTTGTATGCAAATACGCGAATATGTCTCAGAAACCAGGAATTGCCATGAAATTAAGCGATATATCGAGTTTATGCGATGAATCTTTGTGCCACACGTCTGTTTCTGTACCGATTCGTTGTTTTGCGTGAAAAATCGATGAATTTGTATGAAAATACGCGAATATGTCTCAGAAACCAGGAATTGCCATGAAATTAAGCGATATATCGAGTTTATGCGATGAATCTTCGTGCCACACGTCTGTTTCTGTACCGATTCGTTGTTTTGCGTGAAAAATCGATGAATTTGTATGCAAATACGCAAATATGTCTCAGAAACCAGGAATTGCCATGAAATTAAGCGATATAATCGAGTTTATGCGATGAATCTTTGTGCCACACGTCTGTTTCTGTACCGATTCGTTGTTTTGCGTGAAAAATCGATGAATTTGTATGCAAATACGCGAATATGTCTCAGAAACCAGGAATTGCCATGAAATTAAGCGATATATCGAGTTTATGCGATGAATCTTTGTGCATCACGTCTGTTTCTGTACCGATTCGTTGTTTTGCGTGAAAAATCGATGAATTTGTATGAAAATACGCGAATATGTCTCAGAAACCAGGAATTGCCATGAAATTAAGCGATATATCGAGTTTATGCGATGAATCTTTGTGCCACACGTCTGTTTCTGTACCGATTCGTTGTTTTGCGTGAAAAATCGATGAATTTGTATGCAAATACGCGAATATGTCCTAGAAACCAGGAATTGCCATGAAATTAAGCGATATATCGAGTTTATGCGATGAATCTTTGTGCCACACGTCTGTTTCTGTACCGATTCGTTGTTTTGCGTGAAAAATCGATGAATTTGTATGCAAATACGCGAATATGTCTCAGAAACCAGGAATTGCCATGAAATTAAGCGATATATCGAGTTTATGCGATGAATCTTTGTGCCACACGTCTGTTTCTGTACCGATTCGTTGTTTTGCGTGAAAAATCGATGAATTTGTATGCAAATACGCGAATATGTCTCAGAAACCAGGAATTGCCATGAAATTAAGCGATATATCGAGTTTATGCGATGAATCTTTGTGCCACACGTCTGTTTCTGTACCGATTCGTTGTTTTGCGTGAAAAATCGATGAATTTGTATGAAAATACGCGAATATGTCTCAGAAACCAGGAATTGCCATGAAATTAAGCGATATATCGAGTTTATGCGATGAATCTTTGTGCCACACGTCTGTTTCTGTACCGATTCGTTGTTTTGCGTGAAAAATCGATGAATTTGTATGCAAATACGCGAATATGTCTCAGAAACCAGGAATTGCCATGAAATTAAGCGATATAATCGAGTTTAAGCGATGAATCTTTGTGCCACACGTCTGTTTCTGTACCGATTCGTTGTTTTGCGTGAAAAATCGATGAATTTGTATGCAAATACGCGAATATGTCTCAGAAACCAGGAATTGCCATGAAATTAAGCGATATATCGAGTTTATGCGATGAATCTTTGTGCATCACGTCTGTTTCTGTACCGATTCGTTGTTTTGCGTGTAAAATCGATGAATTTGTATTAAAATACGCGAATATGTCTCAGAAACCAGGAATTGCCATGAAATTAAGCGATATATCGAGTTTATGCGATGAATCTTTGTGCCACACGTCTGTTTCTGTACCGATTCGTTGTTTTGCGTGAAAAATCGATGAATTTGTATGCAAATACGCGAATATGTCTCAGAAACCAGGAATTGCCATGAAATTAAGCGATATTGTCACGTCCGCCGACTGCACCTCCGTCGGACGTGTTGCCGCTTCACGGCGCACGCCGGTGGCCTCTGACGTCACCACCGTCGACCGTTGTCGAGCGTGTTGCCGCTTCACGGCGCACATAGTATAAGTTAGTATAGTTAGCTTTAGTTATCATTCATATATTCTAGTTACCTTATATTCTTATTACCTACCTTTGATATATTACTCGTAGATATAATCCTTTATACTTACCTTTTTGATAGCCATTCATATTTACTCGCTAGACATAATTACTTACCTTTTATACTTACCATTTTATACTTACCTCTTACCAATAACGTAGAGTCCTAGGTTAGCTTATAAGTACACTATTCGATGTAACGCAAACACCGCTAGTTATAAGTTACCAACGCGTTCTACTTACCTTATACGTACCTTCAGGCTATACTCCATTTTTGCTAACTTCTTACTTACCGACAGTCTCCATTCTTAGCACACACTTACCTTAGAGTCCATAGCTGCATCTGAAACAAACAGAATAATTTTATCTTTAATATTGTAATTTTGGCGATCATTTAAAATTTCTGTATTAGCGTGCGCGCGAGCGCCAGTTACGCGCGAAGACGCTCGCCAGTACCCCAGAGGGTCCTAGCGAGCCCCTCCACCGACCACCGACGCGCGCGTCACTCGTGCGCCCCACTCCGCGAGCTACCCCCACTCCGGGAGTAGCTCATTCTCACCGTGCGCGGACAGCGTGCGGATCTCCGCCTAGTCGTCCTCCGACGCAAGTCGACTCTAGTCGACTCTCACGTTATTCTCCGGCTTTCATATCCGACGAATATATCTCCGGCTTTCGTACAGTTGTATCTCCGGCTCTTTCATACTTGTATCTCCGGCTCTCAAATCGTTCAGCGTTATATCGGTAGTTCTTAGTCTTTGTATTAAAATATCTTCGCATTCACATTCAATTTCGTTTATTAAAGTTATTTTCTACATCTTATTTAAACCCAAATACAGTTGTGGTTATTTCTCGCGCTCCTATTCCTCGCGCCGACGCCGATACTCGTTCCAGGGTAAGTATACGAGTGTGTGAGACATTACAGTCATTATTTCGATTTCGATTAATACTCTGAACCTCATTAGTGTGCCAAGTAGCCCGGCAGTGGCTCTACACGACCGTGAAGTTCAGTGATAGCTATTCTTGCCTCTTGTCCGCGATCTATTCGTATTGTCTCATGCCTCGACGCGCCGGGCGAAAGTACCAGATTCGTAAGATCGCGCGTGCTTACGTTACGGAAGATTCTCCGCGACATTATTATAGCAAATTACTCGGTGTACGCGAACTACCCGCGATTCGTGCCAATAACGTCGTCGACATCCGATTGAGGGTCCAGGAGCCGCAGCAGAGCAGCAGTTACAATCCGAGATCTTCAGAGACTCCACAGAGTCAATATCAGCAGTCAACAGCTATTCCAGAACAGCCACGAGAAGTAGCTGAAAATCATCGACAAGGCCAGCAGCAGCAGCAGCCGCAGCAGCCGTAAAAGCAGAGAACGAGCGATTCAACCGACGAGCGAGCGAACGAGCGGACTCGATACGTCCGTCTATCCAGTTCATTGCTAATTCTTCCCCGGTGAGTCGTTTTCATTTTGTTGTCAGGGCCGTAGAGACTCGCGATCCCAGCTTAGACGCGGGCGTTCTGTACCGCGTGGAGCTAAAAGCTGCGACAATTCTACGTTTTATCCGTGACCGAGATTCGCGTTCGAGAATCCCTTTTTATTTTTGCGATTCGACGTCACGGGACGTAACAAATTTGGTGGCAGCGGTGGGATGCGCAGCAATCGCGATTAGCTCTCGGTCTCCCTTCGAATCTCGAATTTTCTGCGATTAAATTCAGTGTAAAGTGAATCCGCGACACGCGACAAGATGGCCGATACGCCCGCAGGGAATACGCGTCACAAAGGCGGTGCCGAAGCCAAGCCTTTGTCTCCCGACGAGATGGAAGCTCTCCGCGTCGCGCTGACAAAGAAAGAACGCCGAAACCGCGAAGAAAGTGCCGCGTTAGAAGCCGACCGCGCCGAAATCGAAAGGCAACGTAAAGAAATAAAAGCTAGGGCAGCCGACGCGCAAAATGAAATAGCTCGCGAGCGCCTCGAGATGGCAAAAAGGGAGGATAGATTTAACGCAGAACGCGCTGCTTTCGAGGAAGAAAAGAAACGCATAGAAACGGCTCGCGCAGACACAAAGGCCGTACAAGACGGACAGGATTTAATGGCCGATTTCACGCTTCCCTCGGTAATTCCGACGAATCCATCGTACGCGGCGTCGCACGATGAAAATACGCGATCGCGAGCGCATAACGATTCGCCTATTGTTATGCAGCAACGTTACCGTGACGACGAAGAAATGTATCGTCCGCGTCGTCACTCGCCCGAGCGCGAAGATTCTCGCCTCGTTATTAAAGCCGCGATCGATTCGATCCCCTCGTTCGACGGAATCAACATGTCCGTACTTAAATTCACGCGAGCATGCCAACGCGCACGAGATCTCATCCCGCAAAATTCCGAGCGTACTCTCGCGAAACTGATTTTAAGCAAACTTCGCGGACGCGCTTACACAGCGGTAGAGGACGAACGGACCGACTACGTAACGGACATTACAAACCGTTTAAAAGATATTTTTGGTTCGCATCACACGACAGACCATTACCGTGGAGAAATGGCCAACGTTTATATGGACAGTAACGAGCATATTTTAGCGTACATAAGCCGCGTTAAAGATTTACGCTTGGCCATAATAGATTCGCACAGGACGAACGCTAACGTACCCGAAGTAGACAGACTGACGAAAGACTGTTTCATACGCGGATTGATTCCAAAATTACGTACAGAAGTTCGATTGAAAAGACATGAATCTCTACGCGCAATATTCGACGAGGCAATCCTTTGCTACAAGGATCTTGAACGTGACCGAACAAGATACGAGAGTCATAAACAAGTCCGCTTCTCGGAACAAAGCAATCGCTACGACAATAGGTACGCTCGGTCTCCTTCCCCGTATCGCCGCGAAAACAACGATAGAGGTTATTCTCCGTACCGCCGAGAAACATACGCGAGCGACCGGTCCCTTTCACCCTATCGCCGGGATAATTATAGCACAGGCCGCCGAAGCGATAGTCCCCCTTTGTTTACGCGCCGAGTGTCCGCCGACCGATACGATGACGCGCCAAGACAAAGCCGTTCGGATTCCTCCGGCCGTTACGAGGAATCACCGCGTGCACGTGTACCGACCCCCTCTCGTCAAGTAGCCCCGATCGACCGCTACGACAATACGCGCCGCGCGAACAACGATAATCCGGCGCCCCGCAATACGTACGCTCCGCCGCAGCGCCGCGAAATTAATAATTTTAATTCGCGTCCCCCCCAAAAATTTTGCAATTACTGTAAGATACCGGGACACGACATCCACGAATGTCGCAAACGCGAAGCAAGTAACCGTATCCAGTCGGGAAACGGATCGAACCTCCCGTCCGCCGCGAACTACCGACGGGAGGCCAACCCGCGTCAGACAGTTCGACCGATCGCCCAAGCGCCAGAGACGGAAACCGACAGAGCGTCTCTCGAATAGCTTTGAATCCGAACACTGCTGTCCCACATATAGAAGTCGATTTTCCAGAGACCACATCCGTCGCGAGAATTATGATTGACACCGGTTCCGAACCGAATTTAATTAAATCATCGCTTTTGAAATCCTCCGTACCAGTAAACTCACGCGAGCGAATTCTTGTGACGGGAATCACGGACGAGCTAGTGTCAACGCTCGGCTCCACGTATTTAACCGTCGCGAACACGCCGGTGGAGTTCCAAGTCGTACCAGATACGTTTGGCATTCCTTCCGACGGCGTGCTAGGATCGGCATTCCTCGTCCAGGGTGCTGAAATTTCGTACATGGATCGCCTCGTTACCTGGCAGGGAAATGAATTTTTGTTCCTCGACGACGGTAGACTCCGGTTGGGATCGCGGTCGTCTGCGACCGTGGCAGTAAACGCCACCGGCCCGAATACGGGATACTTGCGCAAACGTGAAATCGCCCCGGGCATTTTAATCCCAGAATGTATCGCGAAAATCACCGACGGAAGAATTTTTGTAAGATGCGTTAATGTAACCGACGAACCTGTAAATCTTCCCATGCCGACCATGGAACTCGAGGAAATAGAAGAAATCGCGAACGATATTAATATTGAGACTGAGCGCGTTTTCTCACTCGCCAGCACTGGCACCGACGCTCGCGTTAATTGCTCCCGCTTCGACGAAATAAAAAAATTAATTAACACAGATCATCTCGGAGATGAAGAAAAGGAACACGTAGATCAAATAATCCGTGAACACAACGATCTTTTTCATTTGCCTGGCGACCGACTAGGGAAAACCAATAAGGTGACCCACAAAATTATAACAACCGATGAAATGCCAGTACATGTAAAGCAATACCGGTACCCGCCGATCCACCGCGAAGAGATAAATAAGCAGATGAAAGAATTATTAGAACAGGAGATCGTTACTCCTTCCAACTCGCCGTTCAATAGCCCGTTATGGATCGTTCCGAAAAAGGCCGACGAGCACGGGAATAAGAAGTGGCGGATGGTTATCGATTTCCGCGCGCTAAACGAGAAATCCATCCCCGACGCGTACCCACTCCCTAGCATACTGGAAATATTAGACCAATTAGGTAGCGCTAAATATTTCAGTGTCTTTGATTTAGCAAACGGGTTCCATCAGATCGGAATGGACCCAGCCGACGCCGCGAAAACAGCATTCTCCACACCGTACGGCCATTACGAGTACAAGCGCATGCCGTTCGGTTTAAGAAACGCGCCCGCGACTTTCCAAAGACTAATGGACAACATACTTACCGGTCTACAAGGGATAGAATTATTTGTATATTTAGATGACATCGTCGTGTATTCGCGTAGCCTCTCCGAACATTACTCTAAATTCAATAAACTAGCATATCGACTGCGGGAAGCCAATTTAAAATTACAACCCTCGAAGTGTGGTTTCTTGCACAGAGAGGTAGCTTATTTAGGCCACGTTATAGGGGAAAACGGCGTGAAACCATGCCCTAAGAAAGTCTCTGCCGTTAAGAACTTTCCGCGTCCGAAGAACGCTAAAGGAATTCGAGAATTCCTCGGTCTAGCCGGTTATTATCGACGTTTCATTCCTAAATTTTCGCAAATTTCGAAACCGCTCGCCAACCTGTTAAAGAAGGATTGTAAATTCGTGTGGGAAAAGGAACAGGAAGAAGCCTTCTGCACACTGCGCGAAATCTTGACCACCGAGCCGCTTCTTCAATACCCGGATTTCGCTAAAGAGTTCAATATCACCACGGACGCATCGGGATATGCTATAGGAGGTATACTCAGTCAGGGTGAAACGGGAAAAGACCGACCTATCGCTTATGCTTCGCGACTACTTCACGGGGCAGAGTTGAACTATTCAACCATCGAGAAGGAATGTCTCGCCATAATATATTGCACGCAGTATTTCAGACCCTATGTATACGGCCACAGATTTAATTTAATAACAGACCACAAGCCCCTGGTCTGGATGAATTCCGTCAAAGACCCCACATCACGACTTTTACGTTGGCGATTGAAACTAGCCGAATTCGACTATCGTATCACCTACAAGGCAGGCAAAACTAACGTCAACGCAGACGCACTTTCGCGAAATCCTGTCTCCGTGTTACCGATGTCCGCCATTTCTGATTCGGACTCCTCAGACCTATTCGACGCCATTCCTAAAAGGAGGCCGCCATTTCCTAAACCCACAGACACACCCATCGACTCGGAGGTTCCCTCCCCTATACCGCTTACCTCCCGGTCCCATCCATCAACGCCGCCATTGCCGCACGAGGCCCTGCCCACCGACAACAATGACGAAACGTACTTACCCACTACATCAGACTCAGAGCCATTAATCGACACACATAACGAGTCGATTTCTCAAACACGACGTACCCTGGTGCATACCAGAGACAGACTCGTAATGAGACACGATAACCTCGTGGTTTTCATCTCCTTGGACGGACAACCCTTAGACGAAGGAGCGATGGACCTATTTAAAATGAACAAATTACCAAAGTTCGCTCAACCAACCTTATGTCGAGCCAAGGTATTCAATGCATCAAACCAGAAGAAAATAATAGTCTTACCGGTGAAAGAAACGTACGCTCATCTTACTACGCCCGAAGAAATGATCGATGGCCTTAGATCCCTTCTGGATGTAGTAACAGAATTACAGCTCACTTCCTTTAGTATTTCAAAAACTTCACTGGACGACCTACCCTGGAAGTACGTACAGGAAACCATATTAAAATTATTTTCGACGACGCAAACTCAAGTCTTTGTGTGCTCGAACGAAATCATTATACCCCCTGTAGAAGAAAGAAAAGAAATATTAATTGAAAATCACTGCTCAGCCTATGCCGGACATAAAGGCATTACCAAAACCTACCGTAGGATCCGAGAGAAATATTTTTGGCCTACGCTTAAGAAAGACGTACAAGACTTCGTCAACTCCTGCCGCTCCTGTGAAAGGGCAAAACTAGTTAGAGTCAAGACGCGACAGCCTATGATAATTACGGACACGCCGGGCAAGGCCTTCGACAAGATCTCGATGGATATTATGGGACCACTCCCTATTTCTCCCAACAAATTTGAATATATCCTCACTATCCAAGATCTCCTAACTAAATATTCCTGGGCGTCCCCTCTCAGGTCGGCCACGACCATAGACATAGCACACGCATTCTCTCACGATTTCATTTGCCGATTCGGAGCCCCTAAGGCATTATTAACTGACCAGGGCGCAAATTTCCTTAGTTCCCTTATGAGGAACGTCGCAAAACAATTCAAGATCAAACAATTTCAGACAACGGCATTTAGACCCCAATCTAACGGATCAATAGAAAGGTCACATCACGTACTGACTGAGTACCTCAAGCAGTATATCACCCGCGGAGACTGGGACGAATGGCTACCAATGGCTATGTTCGCCTATAATACGAGCGTGCATGAGGGAACCCTGTTCACCCCTCACGAATTAGTATTCGGTACCCTCGCGCGAACTCCCTCAGCAAACACCGCGACGCACGTCATGAAAGACGAATCGTACCGTAGCTACTTAGAAAGCCTACAAACAAAAATTGGAGAAACTGTATTAAAAGCGAAAACCAATCTTGAAAACGCGAAACTGCGCTCAAAGAAATACTACGACCGAAAAATCAATACACAAACATTTAACGTTGGAGACGAAGTGTTCCTCCTCAAGGAACCTAAAAAGGGAAAATTCGATAATGAATATACGGGGCCATACAAAATAACTGAATGTTTAGGCAATAATAACGTCCGATTAGAAACTAAGAAAGGAACCCGCGTCGTTCACACCGATAAGATTAAGCGCGCGCGTAAAATAAACACGGTGAATACGAAACCGAAGACAGCGAGCGATACGGACCACCTAAGTCATTCCCATGATCGACGTTGCGTTATCCCCACCACCCTCCCAGATTCAATGGACCCAGATCGAAGCAAGCTAAGGACCAGTCGATACAGAACCGCCACTCGGGAACAACTCCTCTCAATAATCGACAACATGTGTGTGAAAACCCAGCAGTACGCGCAACGCCAACGGGATATCCACGATAAACGTTCTGATTTCGCAGAAGCATTCGACGGCTGGACCTGCTACATGGGAAAAGGATACATCGTACCCCATCTTGGAACCATATGCCACATATGTTCCGAACCATACGAGGTGGTGGAAATTGACGACATCCATGGATTCGAGAAGGATGCCACCCTGGAGTCGCGAGACACAGGCATGTTCCAGTGCGAACTGTGTGGCAGACAATTGTGCAGTGCTCGACCAGCAAGAGACTGTACAACCTGCAGCATTGAGGTCGCCGAAGAGGTATACGACCATTACTACAACATGTCAGATGACTCTGACGACTCCAGCGAAGACGAGGATTCAACAAGTTCAACGCCCAACACACCCCCACCTTCATTGACGGAGTCACCGGAAACTGCCACCGCTAACCAGGCCACCCAAACAAGCGGACAAAGTGGTAGTGAAAGTGAAGGTGAAAGTGAGCAAATCGGAGACGCTATACGTGCCCGAATCACCAGGCGTCTATCGTACTCGAGTGAGTGATTGAACGCTGTATGCATGTGTGGGAGAAATAATTTCCTTGTCGGAAATTATTTTTCCGCGGATGGGAGGTGTCACGTCCGCCGACTGCACCTCCGTCGGACGTGTTGCCGCTTCACGGCGCACGCCGGTGGCCTCTGACGTCACCACCGTCGACCGTTGTCGAGCGTGTTGCCGCTTCACGGCGCACATAGTATAAGTTAGTATAGTTAGCTTTAGTTATCATTCATATATTCTAGTTACCTTATATTCTTATTACCTACCTTTGATATATTACTCGTAGATATAATCCTTTATACTTACCTTTTTGATAGCCATTCATATTTACTCGCTAGACATAATTACTTACCTTTTATACTTACCATTTTATACTTACCTCTTACCAATAACGTAGAGTCCTAGGTTAGCTTATAAGTACACTATTCGATGTAACGCAAACACCGCTAGTTATAAGTTACCAACGCGTTCTACTTACCTTATACGTACCTTCAGGCTATACTCCATTTTTGCTAACTTCTTACTTACCGACAGTCTCCATTCTTAGCACACACTTACCTTAGAGTCCATAGCTGCATCTGAAACAAACAAAATAATTTTATCTTTAATATTGTAATTTTGGCGATCAATTAAAATTTCTGTATTAGCGTGCGCGCGAGCGCCAGTTACGCGCGAAGACGCTCGCCAGTACCCCAGAGGGTCCTAGCGAGCCCCTCCACCGACCACCGACGCGCGCGTCACTCGTGCGCCCCACTCCGCGAGCTACCCCCACTCCGGGAGTAGCTCATTCTCACCGTGCGCGGACAGCGTGCGGATCTCCGCCTAGTCGTCCTCCGACGCAAGTCGACTCTAGTCGACTCTCACGTTATTCTCCGGCTTTCATATCCGACGAATATATCTCCGGCTTTCGTACAGTTGTATCTCCGGCTCTTTCATACTTGTATCTCCGGCTCTCAAATCGTTCAGCGTTATATCGGTAGTTCTTAGTCTTTGTATTAAAATATCTTCGCATTCACATTCAATTTCGTTTATTAAAGTTATTTTCTACATCTTATTTAAAACCCAAATACAGTTGTGGTTATTTCTCGCGCTCCTATTCCTCGCGCCGACGCGATACTCGTTCCAGGGTAAGTATACGAGTGTGTGAGACATTACAGTCATTATTTCGATTTCGATTAATACTCTGAACCTCATTAGTGTGCCAAGTAGCCCGGCAGTGGCTCTACACGACCGTGAAGTTCAGTGATAGCTATTCTTGCCTCTTGCCCGCGATCTATTCGTATTGTCTCATGCCTCGACGCGCCGGGCGAAAGTACCCAGATTCGTAAGATCGCGCGTGCTTACGTTACGGAAGATTCTCCGCGACATTATTATAGCAAATTACTCGGTGTACGCGAACTACCCGCGATTCGTGCCAATAACGTCGTCGACATCCGATTGAGGGTCCCAGGAGCCGCAGCAGAGCAGCAGTTTACAATCCGAGATCTTCAGAGACTCCACAGAGTCAATATCAGCAGTCAACAGCTATTCCAGAACAGCCACGAGAAGTAGCTGAAAATCATCGACAAGGCCAGCAGCAGCAGCAGCCGCAGCAGCCGTAAAAGCAGAGAACGAGCGATTCAACCGACGAGCGAGCGAACGAGCGGACTCGATACGTCCGTCTATCCAGTTCATTGCTAATTCTTCCCCGGTGAGTCGTTTTCATTTTGTTGTCAGGGCCGTAGAGACTCGCGATCCCAGCTTAGACGCGGGCGTTCTGTACCGCGTGGAGCTAAAAGCTGCGACAATTCTACGTTTTATCCGTGACCGAGATTCGCGTTCGAGAATCCCTTTTTATTTTTGCGATTCGACGTCACGGGACGTAACAATATATCGAGTTTATGCGATGAATCTTTGTGCCACACGTCTGTTTCTGTACCGATTCGTTGTTTTGCGTGAAAAATCGATGAATTTGTATGCAAATACGCGAATATGTCTCAGAAACCAGGAATTGCCATGAAATTAAGCGATATATCGAGTTTATGCGATGAATCTTTGTGCATCACGTCTGTTCTGTACCGATTCGTTGTTTTGCGTGAAAAATCGATGAATTTGTATGAAAATACGCGAATATGTCTCAGAAACCAGGAATTGCCATGAAATTAAGCGATATATCGAGTTTATGCGATGAATCTTTGTGCATCACATCTGTTTCTGTACCGATTCGTTGTTTTGCGTGAAAAATCGATGCATTTGTATGCAAATACGCGAATATGTCTCAGAAACCAGGAATTGCCATGAAATTAAGCGATATATCGAGTTTATGCGATGAATCTTTGTGCATCACGTCTGTTTCTGTACCGATTCGTTGTTTTGCGTGAAAAATCGATGAATTTGTATGAAAATACGCGAATATGTCTCAGAAACCAGGAATTGCCATGAAATTAAGCGATATATCGAGTTTATGCGATGAATCTTTGTGCCACACGTCTGTTTCTGTACCGATTCGTTGTTTTGCGTGAAAAATCGATGAATTTGTATGCAAATACGCGAATATGTCTCAGAAACCAGGAATTGCCATGAAATTAAGCGATATATCGAGTTTATGCGATGAATCTTTGTGCCACACGTCTGTTTCTGTACCGATTCGTTGTTTTGCGTGAAAAATCGATGAATTTGTATGCAAATACGCGAATATGTCTCAGAAACCAGGAATTGCCATGAAATTAAGCGATATATCGAGTTTATGCGATGAATCTTTGTGCATCACGTCTGTTTCTGTACCGATTCGTTGTTTTGCGTGAAAAATCGATGAATTTGTATGAAAATAACGCGAATATGTCTCAGAAACCAGGAATTGCCATGAAATTAAGCGATATATCGAGTTTATGCGATGAATCTTTGTGCCACACCGTCTGTTTCTGTACCGATTCGTTGTTTTGCGTGAAAAATCGATGAATTTGTATGCAAATACGCGAATATGTCTCAGAAACCAGGAATTGCCATGAAATTAAGCGATATATCGAGTTTATGCGATGAATCTTTGTGCCACACGTCTGTTTCTGTACCGATTCGTTGTTTTGCGTGAAAAATCGATGAATTTGTATGCAAATACGCGAATATGTCTCAGAAACCAGGAATTGCCATGAAATTAAGCGATATATCGAGTTTATGCGATGAATCTTTGTGCCACACGTCTGTTTCTGTACGATTCGTTGTTTTGCGTGAAAAATCGATGAATTTGTATGAAAATACGCGAATATGTCTCAGAAACCAGGAATTGCCATGAAATTAAGCGATATATCGAGTTTATGCGATGAATCTTTGTGCCACACGTCTGTTTCTGTACCGATTCGTTGTTTTGCGTGAAAAATCGATGAATTTGTATGCAAATACGCGAATATGTCTCAGAAACCAGGAATTGCCATGAAATTAAGCGATATATCGAGTTTATGCGATGAATCTTTGTGCCACACGTCTGTTTCTGTACCGATTCGTTGTTTTGCGTGAAAAATCGATGAATTTGTATGCAAATACGCGAATATGTCTCAGAAACCAGGAATTGCCATGAAATTAAGCGATATATCGAGTTTATGCGATGAATCTTTGTGCCACACGTCTGTTTCTGTACCGATTCGTTGTTTTGCGTGAAAATCGATGAATTTGTATGCAAATACGCGAATATGTCTCAGAAACCAGGAATTGCCATGAAATTAAGTGATATATCGAGTTTATGCGATGAATCTTTGTGCCACACTTCCTGTTTCTGTACCGATTCGTTGTTTTGCGTGAAAAATCGATGAATTTGTATGAAAATACGCGAATATGTCTCAGAAACCAGGAATTGCCATGAAATTAAGCGATATATCGAGTTTATGCGATGAATCTTTGTGCCACACGTCTGTTTCTGTACCGATTCGTTGTTTTGCGTGAAAAATCGATGAATTTGTATGCAAATACGCGAATATGTCTCAGAAACCAGGAATTGCCATGAAATTAAGCGATATAATCGAGTTTAAGCGATGAATCTTTGTGCCACACGTCTGTTTCTGTACCGATTCGTTGTTTTGCGTGAAAAATCGATGAATTTGTATGCAAATACGCGAATATGTCTCAGAAACCAGGAATTGCCATGAAATTAAGCGATATATCGAGTTTATGCGATGAATCTTTGTGCATCACGTCTGTTTCTGTACCGATTCGTTGTTTTGCGTGTAAAATCGATGAATTTGTATTAAAATACGCGAATATGTCTCAGAAACCAGGAATTGCCATGAAATTAAGCGATATATCGAGTTTATGCGATGAATCTTTGTGCCACACGTCTGTTTCTGTACCGATTCGTTGTTTTGCGTGAAAAATCGATGAATTTGTATGCAAATACGCGAATATGTCTCAGAAACCAGGAATTGCCATGAAATTAAGCGATATATCGAGTTTATTGCGATGAATCTTTGTGCCACACGTCTGTTTCTGTACCGATTCGTTGTTTTGCGTGAAAAATCGATGAATTGTATATGAATTTGTATGCAAATACGCGAATATGCTCAGAAACCAGGAATTGCCATGAAATTAAGCGATATCTCGAGTATATGGATGGAATTTGTGCCACACGTCTGTTTCTGTACCGATTCGTTGTTTTGCGTGAAAAATCGATGAATTTGTATGCAAATACGCGAATATGTCTCAGAAACCAGGAATTGCCATGAAATTAAGCGATTATATCGAGTTTATGCGATGAATCTTTGTGCCACACGTCTGTTTCTGTACCGATTCGTTGTTTTGCGTGAAAAATCGATGAATTTGTATGCAAATACGCGAATATGTCTCAGAAACCAGGAATTGCCATGAAATTAAGCGATATATCGAGTTTATGCGATGAATCTTTGTGCATCACGTCTGTTTCTGTACCGATTCGTTGTTTTGCGTGAAAAATCGATGAATTTGTATGAAAATACGCGAATATGTCTCAGAAACCAGGAATTGCCATGAAATTAAGCGATATATCGAGTTTATGCGATGAATCTTTGTGCATCACATCTGTTTCTGTACCGATTCGTTGTTTTGCGTGAAAAATCGATGCATTTGTATGCAAATACGCGAATATGTCTCAGAAACCAGGAAATGCCATGAAATTAAGCGATATATCGAGTTTATGCGATGAATCTTTGTGCATCACGTCTGTTTCTGTACCGATTCGTTGTTTTGCGTGAAAATCGATGAATTTGTATGAAAATACGCGAATATGTCTCAGAAACCAGGAATTGCCATGAAATTAAGCGATATATCGAGTTTTATGCGATGAATCTTTGTGCCACACGTCTGTTTCTGTACCGATTCGTTGTTTTGCGTGAAAAATCGATGAATTTGTATGCAAATACGCGAATATGTCTCAGAAACCAGGAATTGCCATGAAATTAAGCGATATATCGAGTTTATGCGATGAATCTTTGTGCCACACGTCTGTTTCTGTACCGATTCGTTGTTTTGCGTGAAAAATCGATGAATTTGTATGCAAATACGCGAATATGTCTCAGAAACCAGGAATTGCCATGAAATTAAGCGATATATCGAGTTTATGCGATGAATCTTTGTGCATCACGTCTGTTTTCTGTACCGATTCGTTGTTTTGCGTGAAAAATCGATGAATTTGTATGAAAATACGCGAATATGTCTCAGAAACCAGGAATTGCCATGAAATTAAGCGATATATCGAGTTTATGCGATGAATCTTTGTGCCACACGTCTGTTTCTGTACCGATTCGTTGTTTTGCGTGAAAAATCGATGAATTTGTATGCAAATACGCGAATATGTCTCAGAAACCAGGAATTGCCATGAAATTAAGCGATATATCGAGTTTATGCGATGAATCTTTGTGCCACTTACGTCTGTTTCTGTACCGATTCGTTGTTTTGCGTGAAAAAATCGATGAATTTGTATGCAAATACGCGAATATGTCTCAGAAACCAGGAATTGCCATGAAATTAAGCGATATATCGAGTTTATGCGATGAATCTTTGTGCCATCACGTCTGTTTCTGTACCGATTCGTTGTTTTGCGTGAAAAATCGATGAATTTGTATGCAAATACGCGAATATGTCTCAGAAACCAGGAATTGCCATGAAATTAAGCGATATATCGAGTTTATGCGATGAATCTTTGTGCCACACGTCTGTTTCTGTACCGATTCGTTGTTTTGCGTGAAAAATCGATGAATTTGTATGCAAATACGCGAATATGTCTCAGAAACCAGGGAATTGCCATGAAATTAAGCGATATATCGAGTTTATGCGATGAATCTTTGTGCCACACGTCTGTTTCTGTACCGATTCGTTGTTTTGCGTGAAAAATCGATGAATTTGTATGCAAATACGCGAATATGTCTCAGAAACCAGGAATTGCCATGAAATTAAGCGATATATCGAGTTTATGCGATGAATCTTTGTGCCACACGTCTGTTTCTGTACCGATTCGTTGTTTTGCGTGAAAAATCGATGAATTTGTATGCAAATACGCGAATATGTCTCAGAAAACCAGGAATTGCCATGAAATTAAGCGATATATCGAGTTTATGCGATGAATCTTTGTGCCACACGTCTGTTTCTGTACCGATTCGTTGTTTTGCGTGAAAAATCGATGAATTTGTATGCAAATACCGCGAATATGTCTCAGAAACCAGGAATTGCCATGAAATTAAGCGATATAATCGAGTTTTATGCGATGAATCTTTGTGCCACACGTCTGTTTTCTGTACCGATTCGTTGTTTTGCGTGAAAAATCGATGAATTTGTATGAAAATACGCGAATATGTCTCAGAAACCAGGAATTGCCATGAAATTAAGCGATATATCGAGTTTATGCGATGAATCTTTGTGCCACACGTCTGTTTCTGTACCGATTCGTGTTTTGCGTGAAAAATCGATGAATTTGTATGAAAATACGCGAATATGTCTCAGAAACCAGGAATTGCCATGAAATTAAGCGATATATCGAGTTTATGCGATGAATCTTTGTGCCACACGTCTGTTTCTGTACCGATTCGTTGTTTTGCGTGAAAAATCGATGAATTTGTATGCAAATACGCGAATATGTCTCAGAAACCAGGAATTGCCATGAAATTAAGCGATATATCGAGTTTATGCGATGAATCTTTGTGCCACACGTCTGTTTCTGTACCGATTCGTTGTTTTGCGTGAAAAATCGATGAATTTGTATGCAAATACGCGAATATGTCTCAGAAACCAGGAATTGCCATGAAATTAAGCGATATATCGAGTTTATGCGATGAATCTTTGTGCATCACGTCTGTTTCTGTACCGATTCGTTGTTTTGCGTGAAAAATCGATGAATTTGTATGAAAATACGCGAATATGTCTCAGAAACCAGGAATTGCCATGAAATTAAGCGATATATCGAGTTTATGCGATGAATCTTTGTGCATCACGTCTGTTTCTGTACCGATTCGTTGTTTTGCGTGAAAAATCGATGAATTTGTATGAAAATACGCGAATATGTCTCAGAACCAGGAATTGCCATGAAATTAAGCGATATATCGAGTTTATGCGATGGAATCTTTGTGCCACACGTCTGTTTCTGTACCGATTCGTTGTTTTGCGTGAAAAATCGATGAATTTGTATGCAAATACGCGAATATGTCTCAGAAACCAGGAATTGCCATGAAATTAAGCGATATATCGAGTTTATGCGATGAATCTTTGTGCCACACGTCTGTTTCTGTACCGATTCGTTGTTTTGCGTGAAAAATCGATGCATTTGTATGCAAATACGCGAATATGTCTCAGAAACCAGGAATTGCCATGAAATTAAGCGATATATCGAGTTTATGCGATGAATCTTTGTGCCACACGTCTGTTTCTGTACCGATTCGTTGTTTTGCGTGAAAAATCGATGAATTTGTATGAAAATACGCGAATATGTCTCAGAAACCAGGAATTGCCATGAATTAAGCGATATATCGAGTTTATGCGATGAATCTTTGTGCCACACGTCTGTTTCTGTACCGATTCGTTGTTTTGCGTGAAAAAATCGATGAATTTGTATGCAAATACGCAAATATGTCTCAGAAACCAGGAATTGCCATGAAATTAAGCGATATAATCGAGTTTATGCGATGAATCTTTGTGCCACACGTCTGTTTCTGTACCGATTCGTTGTTTTGCGTGAAAAATTGATGAATTTGTATGCAAATACGCGAATATGTCTCAGAAACCAGGAATTGCCATGAAATTAAGCGATATATCGAGTTTATGCGATGAATCTTTGTGCATCACGTCTGTTTCTGTACCGATTCGTTGTTTTGCGTGAAAAATCGATGAATTTGTATGAAAATACGCGAATATGTCTCAGAAACCAGGAATTGCCATGAAATTAAGCGATATATCGAGTTTATGCGATGAATCTTTGTGCCACACGTCTGTTTCTGTACCGATTCGTTGTTTTGCGTGAAAAATCGATGAATTTGTATGCAAATACGCGAATATGTTCTCAGAAACCAGGAATTGCCATGAAATTAAGCGATATATCGAGTTTATGCGATGAATCTTTGTGCCACACGTCTGTTTCTGTACCGATTCGTTGTTTTGCGTGAAAAATCGATGAATTTGTATGAAAAATACGCGAATATGTCTCAGAAACCAGGAATTGCCATGAAATTAAGCGATATATCGAGTTTATGCGATGAATCTTTGTGCCACACGTCTGTTTCTGTACCGATTCGTTGTTTTGCGTGAAAAATCGATGAATTTGTATGCAAATACGCAAATATGTCTCAGAAACCAGGAATTGCCATGAAATTAAGCGATATAATCGAGTTTATGCGATGAATCTTTGTGCCACACGTCTGTTTCTGTACCGATTCGTTGTTTTGCTTGAAAAATCGATGAATTTGTATGCAAATACGCGAATATGTCTCAGAAACCAGGAATTGCCATGAAATTAAGCGATATATCGAGTTTATGCGATGAATCTTTGTGCATCACGTCTGTTTCTGTACCGATTCGTTGTTTTGCGTGAAAAATCGATGAATTTGTATGAAAATACGCGAATATGTCTCAGAAACCAGGAATTGCCATGAAATTAAGCGATATATCGAGTTTATGCGATGAATCTTTGTGCCACACGTCTGTTTCTGTACCGATTCGTTGTTTTGCGTGAAAAATCGATGAATTTGTATGCAAATACGCGAATATGTCTCAGAAACCAGGAATTGCCATGAAATTAAGCGATATATCGAGTTTATGCGATGAATCTTTGTGCCACACGTCTGTTTCTGTACCGATTCGTTGTTTTGCGTGAAAAATCGATGAATTTGTATGCAAATACGCGAATATGTCTCAGAAACCAGGAATTGCCATGAAATTAAGCGATATATCGAGTTTATGCGAGTGAATCTTTGTGCCACACGTCTGTTTCTGTACCGATTCGTTGTTTTGCGTGAAAAATCGATGAATTTGTATGCAAATACGCGAATATGTCTCAGAAACCAGAGATTGCCATGAAATTAAGCGATATAATCGAGTTTATGCGATGAATCTTTGTGCATCACGTCCTGTTTCTGTACCGATTCGTTGTTTTGCGTGAAAAATCGATGAATTTGTATGAAAATACGCGAATATGTCTCAGAACCAGGAATTGCCATGAAATTAAGCGATATATCGAGTTTATGCGATGAATCTTTGTGCCACACGTCTGTTTCTGTACCGATTCGTTGTTTTGCGTGAAAAATTGATGAATTTGTATGCAAATACGCGAATATGTCTCAGAAACCAGGAATTGCCATGAAATTAAGCGATATATCGAGTTTATGCGATGAATCTTTGTGCCACATGTCTGTTTCTGTACCGATTCGTTGTTTTGCGTGAAAAATCGATGAATTTGTATGCAAATACGCGAATATGTCTCAGAAACCAGGAATTGCCATGAAATTAAGCGATATATCGAGTTTATGCGATGAATCTTTGTGCATCACGTCTGTTTCTGTACCGATTCGTTGTTTTGCGTGAAAAAATCGATGAATTTGTATGAAAATACGCGAATATGTCTCAGAAACCAGGAATTGCCATGAAATTAAGCGATATATCGAGTTTATGCGATGAATCTTTGTGCATCACGTCTGTTTCTGTACCGATTCGTTGTTTTGCGTGAAAAATCGATGCATATTGTATGCAAATACGCGAATATGTCTCAGAAACCAGGAATTGCCATGAAATAAGCGATATATCGAGTTTATGCGATGAATCTTTGTGCATCACGTCTGTTTCTGTACCGATTCGTTGTTTTGCGTGAAAAAATCGATGAATTTGTATGAAAATACGCGAATATGTCTCAGAAACCAGGAATTGCCATGAAATTAAGCGATATATCGAGTTTATGCGATGAATCTTTGTGCCACACGTCTGTTTCTGTACCGATTCGTTGTTTTGCGTGAAAAATCGATGAATTTGTATGCAAATACGCGAATATGTCTCAGAAACCAGGAATTGCCATGAAATTAAGCGATATATCGAGTTTATGCGATGAATCTTTGTGCCACACGTCTGTTTCCTGTACCGATTCGTTGTTTTGCGTGAAAAATCGATGAATTTGTATGCAAATACGCGAATATGTCTCAGAAACCAGGAATTGCCATGAAATTAAGCGATATATCGAGTTTATGCGATGAATCTTTGTGCATCACGTCTGTTTCTGTACCGATTCGTTGTTTTGCGTGAAAAATCGATGAATTTGTATGAAAATACGCGAATATGTCTCAGAAACCAGGAATTGCCATGAAATTTAAGCGATATATCGAGTTTATGCGATGAATCTTTGTGCCACACGTCTGTTTCTGTACCGATTCGTTGTTTTGCGTGAAAAATCGATGAATTTGTATGCAAATACGCGAATGTCTCAGAAACCAGGAATTGCCATGAAATTAAGCGATATATCGAGTTTATGCGATGAATCTTTGTGCCACACGTCTGTTTCTGTACCGATTCGTTGTTTTGCGTGAAAAATCGATGAATTTGTATGCAAATACGCGAATATGTCTCAGAAACCAGGAATTGCCATGAAATTAAGCGATATATCGAGTTTATGCGATGAATCTTTGTGCCACACGTCTGTTTCTGTACCGATTCGTTGTTTTGCGTGAAAAAATCGATGAATTTGTATGAAAATACGCGAATATGTCTCAGAAACCAGGAATTGCCATGAAATTAAGCGATATATCGAGTTTATGCGATGAATCTTTGTGCCACACGTCTGTTTCTGTACCGATTCGTTGTTTTGCGTGAAAAATCGATGAATTTGTATGCAAATACGCAAATATGTATCAGAAACCAGGAATTGCCATGAAATTAAGCGATATAATCGAGTTTATGCGATGAATCTTTGTGCCACACGTCTGTTTCTGTACCGATTCGTTGTTTTGCGTGAAAAATCGATGAATTTGTATGCAAATACGCGAATATGTCTCAGAAACCAGGAATTGCCATGAAATTAAGCGATATATCGAGTTTATGCGATGAATCTTTGTGCCACACGTCTGTTTCTGTACCGATTCGTTGTTTTGCGTGAAAAATCGATGAATTTGTATGAAAATACGCGAATATGTCTCAGAAACCAGGAATTGCCATGAATTAAGCGATATATCGAGTTTATGCGATGAATCTTTGTGCCACACGTCTGTTTCTGTACCGATTCGTTGTTTTGCGTGAAAAATCGATGAATTTGTATGCAAATACGCGAATATGTCTCAGAAACCAGGAATTGCCATGAAATTAAGCGATATATCGAGTTTATGCGATGAATCTTTGTGCCACACGTCTGTTTCTGTACCGATTCGTTGTTTTGCGTGAAAAATCGATGAATTTGTATGAAAATACGCGAATATGTCTCAGAAACCAGGAATTGCCATGAAATTAAGCGATATATCGAGTTTATGCGATGAATCTTTGTGCCACACGTCTGTTTCTGTACCGATTCGTTGTTTTGCGTGAAAAATCGATGAATTTGTATGCAAATACGCGAATATGTCTCAGAAACCAGGAATTGCCATGAAATTAAGCGATATAAACGAGTTTATGCGATGAATCTTTGTGCCACACGTCTGTTTTCTGTACCGATTCGTTGTTTTGCGTGAAAAATCGATGAATTTGTATGCAAAATACGCGAATATGTCTCAGAAACCAGGAATTGCCATGAAATTAAGCGATATATCGAGTTTATGCGATGAATCTTTGTGCCACACGTCTGTTTCTGTACCGATTCGTTGTTTTGCGTGAAAAATCGATGAATTTGTATGCAAATACGCGAATATGTCTCAGAAACCAGGAATTGCCATGAAATTAAGCGATATATCGAGTTTATGCGATGAATCTTTGTGCCACACGTCTGTTTCTGTACCGATTCGTTGTTTTGCGTGAAAAATCGATGAATTTGTATGAAAATACGTGAATATGTCTCAGAAACCAGGAATTGCCATGAAATTAAGCGATATATCGAGTTTATGCGATGAATCTTTGTGCCACACGTCTGTTTCTGTACCGATTCGTTGTTTTGCGTGAAAAATCGATGAATTTGTATGCAAATACGCAAATATGTCTCAGAAACCAGGAATTGCCATGAAATTAAGCGATATAATCGAGTTTATGCGATGAATCTTTGTGCCACACGTCTGTTTCTGTACCGATTCGTTGTTTTGCGTGAAAAATCGATGAATTAGTATGCAAATACGCGAATATGTCTCAGAAACCAGGAATTGCCATGAAATTAAGCGATATATCGAGTTTATGCGATGAATCTTTGTGCCACACGTCTGTTTCTGTACCGATTCGTTGTTTTGCGTGAAAAATCGATGAATTTGTATGCAAATACGCGAATATGTCTCAGAAACCAGGAATTGCCATGAAATTAAGCGATATATCGAGTTTATGCGATGAATCTTTGTGCCACACGTCTGTTTCTGTACCGATTCGTTGTTTTGCGTGAAAAATCGATGAATTTGTATGCAAATACGCGAATATGTCTCAGAAACCAGGAATTGCCATGAAATTAAGCGATATATCGAGTTTATGCGATGAATCTTTGTGCCATACGTCTGTTTCTGTACCGATTCGTTGTTTTGCGTGAAAAATCGATGAATTTGTATGCAAATACGCGAATATGTCTCAGAAACCAGGAATTGCCATGAAATTAAGCGATATATCGAGTTTATGCGATGAATCTTTGTGCATCACGTCTGTTTCTGTACCGATTCGTTGTTTTGCGTGAAAAATCGATGAATTTGTATGAAAATACGCGAATATGTCTCAGAAACCAGGAATTGCCATGAAATTAAGCGATATATCGAGTTTATGCGATGAATCTTTGTGCCACACGTCTGTTTCTGTACCGATTCGTTGTTTTGCGTGAAAAATCGATGAATTTGTATGAAAATACGCGAATATGTCTCAGAAACCAGGAATTGCCATGAAATTAAGCGATATATCGAGTTTATGCGATGAATCTTTGTGCCACACGTCTGTTTCTGTACCGATTCGTTGTTTTGCGTGAAAAATCGATGAATTTGTATGCAAATACGCGAATATGTCTCAGAAACCAGGAATTGCCATGAAATTAAGCGATATATCGAGTTTATGCGATGAATCTTTGTGCCACACGTCTGTTTCTGTACCGATTCGTTGTTTTGCGTGAAAAATCGATGAATTTGTATGAAAATACGCGAATATGTCTCAGAAACCAGGAATTGCCATGAAATTAAGCGATATATCGAGTTTATGCGATGAATCTTTGTGCCACACGTCTGTTTCTGTACCGATTCGTTGTTTTGCGTGAAAAATCGATGAATTTGTATGCAAATACGCAAATATGTCTCAGAAACCAGGAATTGCCATGAAATTAAGCGATATAATCGAGTTTATGCGATGAATCTTTGTGCCACACGTCTGTTTCTGTACCGATTCGTTGTTTTGCGTGAAAAATCGATGAATTTGTATGCAAATACGCGAATATGTCTCAGAAACCAGGAATTGCCATGAAATTAAGCGATATATCGAGTTTATGCGATGAATCTTTGTGCATCACGTCTGTTTCTGTACCGATTCGTTGTTTTGCGTGAAAAATCGATGAATTTGTATGAAAATACGCGAATATGTCTCAGAAACCAGGAATTGCCATGAAATTAAGCGATATATCGAGTTTATGCGATGAATCTTTGTGCCACACGTCTGTTTCTGTACCGATTCGTTGTTTTGCGTGAAAAATCGATGAATTTGTATGCAAATACGCGAATATGTCTCAGAAACCAGGAATTGCCATGAAATTAAGCGATATATCGAGTTTATGCGATGAATCTTTGTGCCACACGTCTGTTTCTGTACCGATTCGTTGTTTTGCGTGAAAAATCGATGAATTTGTATGCAAATACGCGAATATGTCTCAGAAACCAGGAATTGCCATGAAATTAAGCGATATATCGAGTTTATGCGATGAATCTTTGTGCCACACGTCTGTTTCTGTACCGATTCGTTGTTTTGCGTGAAAAATCGATGAATTTGTATGCAAATACGCGAATATGTCTCAGAAACCAGGAATTGCCATGAAATTAAGCGATATATCGAGTTTATGCGATGAATCTTTGTGCCACACGTCTGTTTCTGTACCGATTCGTTGTTTTGCGTGAAAAATCGATGAATTTGTATGAAAATACGCGAATATGTCTCAGAAACCAGGAATTGCCATGAAATTAAGCGATATATCGAGTTTATGCGATGAATCTTTGTGCATCACGTCTGTTTCTGTACCGATTCGTTGTTTTGCGTGAAAAATCGATGAATTTGTATGAAAATACGCGAATATGTCTCAGAAACCAGGAATTGCCATGAAATTAAGCGATATATCGAGTTTATGCGATGAATCTTTGTGCCACACGTCTGTTTCTGTACCGATTCGTTGTTTTGCGTGAAAAATCGATGAATTTGTATGCAAATACGCGAATATGTCTCAGAAACCAGGAATTGCCATGAAATTAAGCGATATATCGAGTTTATGCGATGAATCTTTGTGCCACACGTCTGTTTCTGTACCGATTCGTTGTTTTGCGTGAAAAATCGATGAATTTGTATGCAAATACGCGAATATGTCTCAGAAACCAGGAATTGCCATGAAATTAAGCGATATATCGAGTTTATGCGATGAATCTTTGTGCATCTGTCACGTCCGCCGACTGCACCTCCGTCGGACGTGTTGCCGCTTCACGGCGCACGCGGGTGACCTCTGACGTCACCACCGTCGACCGTTGTCGAGCGTGTTGCCGCTTCACGGCGCACATAGGATAAGTTAGTATAGTTAGTTTCAGTTATCATTCATATATTTCAGTTACCTTATTTTCTATATACCTACCTTTGATATATTACTCGCTAGATATAATCCTTTGTACTTACCTTTGATAGCCATTCATATTTACTCGCTAGATATAATTACTTACCTTTCATACTTACCGTTATACTCACCATTTAATACTTACCTTTTACCAATAACGTAGAGTCCTAGGTTAGCATATAAGTACACTATTCGATGTAACGCAAACACCGCTAGTTATAAGTTACCGACGCGTTCTACTTACCTTTATACGTACCTTCAGTCTATACTTCATTTTTACTAACTTCTTGCTTACCGACAGTCTTCATTCTCAGCACACACTTACCTTAGAGTCCATAGCAGCATCTGAAACAAACAGAATAATTTTATCTTTAATATTGTAATTTTGGCGATCAATTAAAATTCTGTAATAGCATGCGCGCGAGCGCCAGTTACGCGCGAAGACGCTCGCCAGTACCCCAGAGGGTCCTAGCGAGCCCCTCCACCGACCACCGACGCGCGCGTCACTCGTGCGCCCCACTCCGCGAGCTACCCCCACTCTGGGAGTAGCTCACTCTCGCCGTGCGCGAACAGCGTGCGGACCTCCGCCTAGTCGTCCTCCGACGCAAGTCGACTCTAGTCGACTCTCACGTTATTCTCCGGCATTCATATCCGACGAATATATCTCCGGCTTTTTCGTACAGTTGTATCTCCGGCTCTTTCATACTTGTATCTCCGGCTCTCAAATCCAATCGGCGTTATATCGGTAGTTCATAGTCTTTGTATTAAAATATCTTCAAGTTCATATTCATTTTCGTTTATTAAAGTTTATTTTCAACATCTTATTTAAACCCAAATACAGTTGTGGTTATTTCTCGCGCTCCTTTTCCTCGCGCCGACACCGATACTCGTTCCTGGGTAAGTATCCGAAGTGTGAGACATTACAGTCATTATTTCGTCTTCGATTAATACGCTGAACCTCATTAGTGTGCCAAGTAGCCCGGCAGTGGCTCTACACGACCGTGAAGTTCAGTGCTAGCTATTCTTGCATCTTGTCCGCGATCTTATTCGTATTGTCTCATGCCTCGACGCGCCGGGCGAAAGTACCAGATTCGTAAGATCGCGCGTGCTTACGTAACGGAAGATTCTCCGCGACATAATTATAGTAGATTGCTCGGTGTACGCGAACTACCCGCGATTCGTGCCGACAACGTCGTCAACGTCCGATTGAGGGTCCAGGAGCCACAGCAGAGCAGCAGCTACGATACGAGATCCTCAGAGACTCCACAGAGTCAATCTCAACAGCCATCAGAGATTCCAGAGCAGCCACGAGAAGTAGCTGAAATCCATCAACCAGGCCTGCAGCAGCAGCCGTGAAGCAGCGAACGAGCGATTCAACCGACGAGCGAGCGAACGAGCGGACTCGATACGTCCAAATAGCCAGTTATTGTTAATTCTTCCCCGGTGAGTCGTTTTCATTTTGTTGTCAGGGCCGTAGAGACTCGCGATCCCAGCTTAGACGCGGGCGTTCTGTACCGCGTGGAGCTAAAAGCTGCGACAATTTTACGTTTTATCCGTGACCGAGATTCGCGTTCGAGACTCCCTTTTTATTTTTGCGATTCAACGTCACGGGACGTAACAAATTTGGTGGCAGCGGTGGGATACGCAGCAATCGCGATTAGCTCTCGGTCTCCGTTCGAATTTCGAATCTAAATTCAGTGTAAAGTGAATCAGCGAAACGCGACAAAATGGCCGATACGCCCGCAGGGAACACGCGTCACAAAGGCGGTGCCGAAGCCAAGCCTTTGTCTCCCGACGAGATGGAAGCTCTCCGCGTCGCGTTAACGAAGAAAGAACGCCGAAACCGCGAAGAAAGTGCCGCGTTAGAAGCTGACCGCGCCGAAATCGAGAGGCAACGTAGAGAAATGAAAGCGCAGGCAGCCGACGCGCAAAACGAAATCGCTCGCGAACGCCGCGAAATGGCGAAAAGACAGGATAGATTTAACGCAGAACGCGCTGCATTCGAAGAGGAAAGGAAACGCGTAGACATAGCTCGCGCGGACACAAAGGCCGTACAGGACGGGCAAGACCTAATGTCCGATTTTACACTCCCTTCGATAATTCCGACGAATCCATCGTACGCGGCGCCGCACGATGAAAATACGCGATCGCGAGGGCATAACGATTCGCCTATTGTTATGCAGCAACGTTACCGCGACGACGAGGAAATGTATCGTTCGCGTCGTCACTCGCCCGACCGCGAAGATTCTCGTCTCGTAATAAAGGCCGCGATAGATTCAATCCCCTCGTTCGACGGAATTAACATGTCCGTACTTAAATTCACGCGAGCTTGCCAACGCGCGCGAGACCTTATCCCGCAAAATTCCGAGCGTACTCTCGCGAAACTGATTTTGAGTAAACTTCGCGGACGCGCCTACACCGCGGTAGAAGACGAACGGACCGACTACGTAACGGACATTACAAACCGTTTAAAAGATATTTTTGGTTCGCATCACACGACAGACCATTACCGTGGAGAAATGGCTAACGTTTTCATGGACGGCAACGAGCATATTTTAGCATACATAAGCCGCGTTAAAGACCTGCGTTTAGCCATAATAGATTCGCACAGGACGAACGCCAACATACCAGAAGTAGACAGACTGACGAAAGACTGTTTCATACGCGGATTAATTCCAAAATTACGTACAGAAGTCCGACTGAAAAGACATGAATCTCTACGCGCAATTTTCGACGAAGCTATCCTTTGTTACAAGGATCTTGAACGCGACCGAGTCAGATATGAAAATCACAAACAAGTCCGCTTCTCGGAACAAAGCGATCGTTATGAAAACAGGTACGCTCGGTCTCCTTCTCCGTATCGCCGCGAAAACAACGGAAGAGCATATTCTCCGTACCGCCGAGAAATGTATACAAGTGACCGGTCCCCTTCACCCTATCGCCGGGATAATTATAGCTCAGGCCGCCGTAGCGATAGTCCCCCTTTGTTTACGCGCCAAGTGTCCGCCGACCGATACGACAACGCGCCGAGACAAAGCCGTTCGGATTCCTCCGGCCGTTACGAGGAATCACCGCGTGCACGTGTACCGACCCCCTCTCGCCAAGTAGCCCCGATCGACCGCTACGACAATACGCGCCGCGCGAACAACGATAATCCGGCGCCCCGAAATACATACGCTCCGCCGCAGCGTCGCGAAATTAATAATTTTAATTCGCGTTCCCCCCAAAAATTTTGCAATTATTGCAAGATACCGGGACACGACATCCACGAATGTCGCAAACGCGAAGCGAATAACCGTATCCAGTCGGGAAACGGATCGAACCTCCCGTCCGCCGCGAACTACCGACGGGAGGCCAACCCGCGTCAAGCAGTTCGACCGATCGCCCAAGCGCCAGAGACGGAAACCGACAGAGCGTCTCTCGAATAGCTTTGAATCCGAACACTGCTGTCCCACACATCGAGATTGATTTTCCAGAGACCACCTCCGCCGCGCGAATCATGATCGATACCGGTTCCGAACCAAATTTAATTAAATCGTCTATTTTAAAATCTTCCGTAGTAGTAAATTCACGCGAACGAATTCTTGTGACGGGAATCACAGACGAGCTAGTGTCAACGCTTGGTTCCACGTATTTAACCGTCGCGAACACGCCGGTGGAGTTCCAAGTCGTACCAGATACGTTTGGCATTCCTTCCGACGGCGTGCTAGGATCGGCATTCCTCGTCCAGGGTGCTGAAATCTCATACATGGACCGCCTCGTGACTTGGCAGGGTAATGAATTCTCGTTCCTCGACGATGGCAGATTACGTCTGGGACCGCGGTCATCCGCGGCCGTGGCAATAAGCGCCACCGGCCCGAACACGGGATACCTTCGCCGACGTGAAGTCATCCCCGGCGTCCTGATCCCCGAATGTATAGCGAAGATTACCGACGGAAAAATCTTCGTCCGATGCGTGAACGCGACCGACGAGCTCGTAAATCTCCCCATGCCGACCATGGAATTAGAAGAGATAGAAGAAATCGCGGAAGACATCAATGTTGCAACCGAGCACATTTTCTCACTCGCCAACGCCGATCCCGAAACGCGTAATGTTTCCTCCCGCGTCCGCGAGATCAAAGATTTAATCAAGACCGATCACCTCGGAACAGAGGAGAGAGAACACGTCGATCAAATTATCCGCGAGTACAGCGATCTCTTCCATTTACCGGGCGACCGATTAGGGAAAACAAATAGGGTAACGCATAAGATCCTAACGACCGACGAAATGCCCGTGCACGTGAAACAGTATAGGTATCCGCCGATCCACCGCGAGGAAATCAACAAGCAAATGAAAGAATTGCTAGAGCAGGACATAGTCGCTCCCTCCAATTCTCCGTTCAACAGTCCACTCTGGATCGTTCCGAAAAAGGCAGACGAGCACGGGAACAAGAAGTGGAGGATGGTAATCGATTTTCGCGCGCTAAACGAGAAATCCATCCCCGACGCGTATCCACTTCCTAGTATTCTAGAAATTTTAGACCAATTGGGCAGCGCGAAGTATTTTAGCGTGTTCGATCTGGCAAACGGGTTTCATCAGATAGGGATGGACCCGGCAGACGCGGCAAAAACGGCATTTTCAACACCGTACGGACACTACGAGTACAAGCGCATGCCATTCGGTCTACGAAACGCGCCCGCGACTTTTCAACGTTTGATGGACAACATACTTACCGGTCTACAAGGCATAGAATTATTCGTGTACTTAGATGACATCGTTATTTACTCGCGCAGCCTCGCGGAACATTATTCAAAATTCAGCAAACTAGCGCATCGATTACGAGATGCTAATTTAAAGCTACAACCTTCGAAGTGTGGCTTCTTGCATAGGGAAGTAGGATACTTAGGCCACATTATAGGAGAGGACGGTGTAAAACCGTGTCCCAAGAAGGTGTCCGCCGTAAAAGACTTTCCGCGACCCAAAAACGCGAAAGGAATCCGCGAATTCCTCGGGCTGGCCGGGTATTATAGGCGCTTCATCCCAAAGTTTTCGCAAATTTCGAAACCCCTCGCTAATTTTTTAAAGAAAGATTGTAAATTCGTGTGGAGAGATGAACACGAGGAATCCTTCTGTACGCTCCGCAAGATTTTAACGACGGAGCCACTTCTTCAGTACCCCGATTTTACGAGGGAATTCAATATTACTACCGACGCATCGGGATATGCGATAGGAGGAATTCTCAGTCAAGGTGAACCGGGAAAAGATCGACCTATTGCCTACGCGTCGCGATTACTCCACGGAGCCGAGTTAAATTACTCTACGATAGAGAAAGAATGCCTCGCGATTATATACTGTACGCAGTACTTCAGACCATATGTGTACGGCCACAAATTTAATTTAATTACTGACCACAAACCGCTAGTATGGATGAACTCCGTCAAAGATCCTACGTCGCGACTTCTACGATGGCGATTAAAATTAGCCGAATTCGACTACAGAATTACATACAAAGCGGGAAAAACGAACGTAAACGCAGACGCGCTCTCTAGAAACCCCGTTTCCGCATTCGCTATGTCCGCCATCTCCGATTCCGAATCTTCAGACATGTTCGATGCCATACCGAAAAGGAGGACGCCATTTTCCGGTCCTAGCGCAACGCCCACAAATCCTAAACCCTCCTCCCCGGTACCGTCCACCTCCAGGTCTCATTCGCCAACGCCGCCATTGTCGCAAGAGACCCTGCCTACCAACAATGGCGATGAAACACATCTGCCGACTACATCAGATTCCGAAGCCTTATTTGACGCGCATAACGACTCGACATCCCAAGCGCGACGCACATTAATCCACACACGAGACAGACTCATAATGAGACCCGACAATCTCGTAGCTTTCATTTCTATGGACGGACAACCTCTTGATGAAGGAGCGATGGATCTGTTCAAAACGAACAAACTACCAGAGTCCACCCAGATGACCTTATGTCGAGCCAAAGTATTCAACGCGTCAAATCAAAAGAAAATAATAGTTTTACCGATCAAAGAGACGTATGCTCACCTTACTACGCCCGAAGATATGATCGATGGCCTCAGGTCCCTTCTGGATGTAGTATCAGAATTGCAATTCACATCCTTCAGCATCTCAAAGACTTCGTTAGACGACATACCTTGGAACCAGATTCAAAAGATTTTATTAGACCTGTTCTCGACGACACAAACCCAAATCTTCGCATGCTCTAACGAGATAATCATACCACCTGTGGAAGAAAGGAAAGACATATTAGTAGAGAATCATTGCTCAGCCTTCGCCGGACATAAAGGTATCACCAAAACCTACCGTAGAATCCGGGAAAAATATTTCTGGCCCACATTGAAGAAAGACGTTCAAGACTTCGTTAATTCCTGCCGTTCCTGTGAACAAACAAAATTAGTTAGAGTCAAGACGCGACAACCCATGGTAATCACGGATACTCCCGGCAAGGCCTTCGACAAAATATCGATGGACATCATGGGACCACTCCCCATCTCCCCCAATAAATTCGAGTATATCCTTACCATCCAAGACCTCTTAACCAAGTACTCCTGGGCGTCTCCTCTTAAATCGGCGACGACAATAGATATCGCACACGCTTTCTCTCAAGACTTCATCTGCCGGTACGGAGCTCCTAAAGCTCTCCTAACCGACCAAGGCGCTAACTTCCTCAGCTCTCTCATGAGAAACGTCGCGAAACAGTTTAAAATCAAGCAGTTCCAAACGACCGCATTTAGACCTCAATCGAATGGGTCAATAGAGAGATCGCATCACGTACTGACTGAGTACCTCAAACAGTACATTACCCGCGGTAATTGGGACGAATGGCTACCGATGGCCATGTTCGCCTACAACACGAGCGTGCATGAGGGCACCTTGTTCACTCCCCACGAATTAGTATTCGGCACCCTCGCGCGAACCCCTTCAGCGAATACCGCGACGAACTATATGAAAGACGAGTCATATCGCAGCTACCTCGAGAGTCTACAGACAAAAATAGGAGAAACCGTGCTAAAAGCAAAAACCAACCTCGAAAACGCGAAACTACGTTCGAAAAAGTATTACGATCGAAAAATTAACACACAAAAATTCACAGTCGGAGACGAAGTATTCCTCCTCAAGGAACCCAAAAAGGGAAAGTTCGATAACGAATATACCGGGCCGTATAAAATAATCGAGTGTTTAGGTAATAATAACGTCCGAATAGAAGTTAAGAAGGGAACCCGCGTCATTCACACCGATAAACTCAAGCGCGCCCGAAAAATAAACACGGTAAACCCGAAACCGGCGATAACGAGCGATGCGGACCACCACGGTCATTCCCACGAACAACGACGCGTTATCCCCACCACCCTCCCCGATTCAATGGACCCGGATCAAAGCAAGCTAAGGACCAGTCGATACAGAACCGCCACTCGGGAACAACTCCTCAAGATAACCGACAATATGTGTGTGAAAACCCAGCAATACGCGCAACGCCAGCGGGATATCCACGATAAACGTTCTGATTTCGCAGAAGCATTCGACGGCTGGACCTGCTACATGGGACAAGGATATATCGTACCCCATCTTGGAACGATATGCCACATATGTTCCGAGCCATACGAGGTGGTAGAAATTGACGACATCCACGGATTCGAAAAGGATGCCACCCTGGAGTCGCAAAATACAGGCATGTTCCAGTGCGAACTGTGTGGCAGGGAACTGTGCAGTGCTCGACCAGCAAGAGACTGTACAACCTGCAGCATTGAGGTCGCTGAAGAGGTATACGACCATTATTATAACATGTCGGATGACTCCGACGACTCCAGCGAAGACGAGGATTCAGCAAGCTCAACGCCCGACACACCCCCACCTTCGCTAACGGAGTCACCGGAAACTGCCACCGCTACCCAGGCCACCCAAACAAGCGAACAAAGTGGTAGTGAAAGTGAAGGTGATAGTGAGCAAATCGGAGACGCTATACGTGCCCGAATCACCAGGCGATTATCGTACTCGAGTGAGTGATTGAACGCTGCATGCATGTATGGGAGAAATAATTTCCTTGCCGGAAATTATTTTTCCGCGGATGGGAGGTGTCACGTCCGCCGACTGCACCTCCGTCGGACGTGTTGCCGCTTCACGGCGCACGCGGGTGACCTCTGACGTCACCACCGTCGACCGTTGTCGAGCGTGTTGCCGCTTCACGGCGCACATAGGATAAGTTAGTATAGTTAGTTTCAGTTATCATTCATATATTTCAGTTACCTTATTTTCTATATACCTACCTTTGATATATTACTCGCTAGATATAATCCTTTGTACTTACCTTTGATAGCCATTCATATTTACTCGCTAGATATAATTACTTACCTTTCATACTTACCGTTATACTCACCATTTAATACTTACCTTTTACCAATAACGTAGAGTCCTAGGTTAGCATATAAGTACACTATTCGATGTAACGCAAACACCGCTAGTTATAAGTTACCGACGCGTTCTACTTACCTTTATACGTACCTTCAGTCTATACTTCATTTTTACTAACTTCTTGCTTACCGACAGTCTTCATTCTCAGCACACACTTACCTTAGAGTCCATAGCAGCATCTGAAACAAACAGAATAATTTTATCTTTAATATTGTAATTTTGGCGATCAATTAAAATTCTGTAATAGCATGCGCGCGAGCGCCAGTTACGCGCGAAGACGCTCGCCAGTACCCCAGAGGGTCCTAGCGAGCCCCTCCACCGACCACCGACGCGCGCGTCACTCGTGCGCCCCACTCCGCGAGCTACCCCCACTCTGGGAGTAGCTCACTCTCGCCGTGCGCGAACAGCGTGCGGACCTCCGCCTAGTCGTCCTCCGACGCAAGTCGACTCTAGTCGACTCTCACGTTATTCTCCGGCATTCATATCCGACGAATATATCTCCGGCTTTTTCGTACAGTTGTATCTCCGGCTCTTTCATACTTGTATCTCCGGCTCTCAAATCCAATCGGCGTTATATCGGTAGTTCATAGTCTTTGTATTAAAATATCTTCAAGTTCATATTCATTTTCGTTTATTAAAGTTTATTTTCAACATCTTATTTAAACCCAAATACAGTTGTGGTTATTTCTCGCGCTCCTTTTCCTCGCGCCGACACCGATACTCGTTCCTGGGTAAGTATCCGAAGTGTGAGACATTACAGTCATTATTTCGTCTTCGATTAATACGCTGAACCTCATTAGTGTGCCAAGTAGCCCGGCAGTGGCTCTACACGACCGTGAAGTTCAGTGCTAGCTATTCTTGCATCTTGTCCGCGATCTTATTCGTATTGTCTCATGCCTCGACGCGCCGGGCGAAAGTACCAGATTCGTAAGATCGCGCGTGCTTACGTAACGGAAGATTCTCCGCGACATAATTATAGTAGATTGCTCGGTGTACGCGAACTACCCGCGATTCGTGCCGACAACGTCGTCAACGTCCGATTGAGGGTCCAGGAGCCACAGCAGAGCAGCAGCTACGATACGAGATCCTCAGAGACTCCACAGAGTCAATCTCAACAGCCATCAGAGATTCCAGAGCAGCCACGAGAAGTAGCTGAAATCCATCAACCAGGCCTGCAGCAGCAGCCGTGAAGCAGCGAACGAGCGATTCAACCGACGAGCGAGCGAACGAGCGGACTCGATACGTCCAAATAGCCAGTTATTGTTAATTCTTCCCCGGTGAGTCGTTTTCATTTTGTTGTCAGGGCCGTAGAGACTCGCGATCCCAGCTTAGACGCGGGCGTTCTGTACCGCGTGGAGCTAAAAGCTGCGACAATTTTACGTTTTATCCGTGACCGAGATTCGCGTTCGAGACTCCCTTTTTATTTTTGCGATTCAACGTCACGGGACGTAACACATCACGTCTGTTTCTGTACCGATTCGTTGTTTTGCGTGAAAAATCGATGAATTTGTATGAAAATACGCGAATATGTCTCAGAAACCAGGAATTGCCATGAAATTAAGCGATATATCGAGTTTATGCGATGAATCTTTGTGCATCACATCTGTTTCTGTACCGATTCGTTGTTTTGCGTGAAAAATCGATGCATTTGTATGCAAATACGCGAATATGTCTCAGAAACCAGGAATTGCCATGAAATTAAGCGATATATCGAGTTTATGCGATGAGTCTTTGTGCATCACGTCTGTTTCTGTACCGATTCGTTGTTTTGCGTGAAAAATCGATGAATTTGTATGAAAATACGCGAATATGTCTCAGAAACCAGGAATTGCCATGAAATTAAGCGATATATCGAGTTTATGCGATGAATCTTTGTGCCACACGTCTGTTTCTGTACCGATTCGTTGTTTTGCGTGAAAAATCGATGAATTTGTATGCAAATACGCGAATATGTCTCAGAAACCAGGAATTGCCATGAAATTAAGCGATATATCGAGTTTATGCGATGAATCTTTGTGCCACACGTCTGTTTCTGTACCGATTCGTTGTTTTGCGTGAAAAATCGATGAATTTGTATGCAAATACGCGAATATGTCTCAGAAACCAGGAATTGCCATGAAATTAAGCGATATATCGAGTTTATGCGATGAATCTTTGTGCATCACGTCTGTTTCTGTACCGATTCGTTGTTTTGCGTGAAAAATCGATGAATTTGTATGAAAATACGCGAATATGTCTCAGAAACCAGGAATTGCCATGAAATTAAGCGATATATCGAGTTTATGCGATGAATCTTTGTGCCACACGTCTGTTTCTGTACCGATTCGTTGTTTTGCGTGAAAAATCGATGAATTTGTATGCAAATACGCGAATATGTCTCAGAAACCAGGAATTGCCATGAAATTAAGCGATATATCGAGTTTATGCGATGAATCTTTGTGCCACACGTCTGTTTCTGTACCGATTCGTTGTTTTGCGTGAAAAATCGATGAATTTGTATGCAAATACGCGAATATGTCTCAGAAACCAGGAATTGCCATGAAATTAAGCGATATATCGAGTTTATGCCATGAATCTTTGTGCCACACGTCTGTTTCTGTACCGATTCGTTGTTTTGCGTGAAAAATCGATGAATTTGTATGAAAATACGCGAATATGTCTCAGAAACCAGGAATTGCCATGAAATTAAGCGATATATCGAGTTTATGCGATGAATCTTTGTGCCACACGTCTGTTTCTGTACCGATTCGTTGTTTTGCGTGAAAAATCGATGAATTTGTATGCAAATACGCAAATATGTCTCAGAAACCAGGAATTGCCATGAAATTAAGCGATATAATCGAGTTTATGCGATGAATCTTTGTGCCACACGTCTGTTTCTGTACCGATTCGTTGTTTTGCGTGAAAAATCGATGAATTTGTATGCAAATACGCGAATATGTCTCAGAAACCAGGAATTGCCATGAAATTAAGCGATATATCGAGTTTATGCGATGAATCTTTGTGCCACACGTCTGTTTCTGTACCGATTCGTTGTTTTGCGTGAAAAATCGATGAATTTGTATGAAAATACGCGAATATGTCTCAGAAACCAGGAATTGCCATGAAATTAAGCGATATATCGAGTTTATGCGATGAATCTTTGTGCCACACGTCTGTTTCTGTACCGATTCGTTGTTTTGCGTGAAAAATCGATGAATTTGTATGCAAATACGCGAATATGTCTCAGAAACCAGGAATTGCCATGAAATTAAGCGATATATCGAGTTTATGCGATGAATCTTTGTGCCACACGTCTGTTTCTGTACCGATTCGTTGTTTTGCGTGAAAAATCGATGAATTTGTATGCAAATACGCGAATATGTCTCAGAAACCAGGAATTGCCATGAAATTAAGCGATATATCGAGTTTATGCCATGAATCTTTGTGCCACACGTCTGTTTCTGTACCGATTCGTTGTTTTGCGTGAAAAATCGATGAATTTGTATGAAAATACGCGAATATGTCTCAGAAACCAGGAATTGCCATGAAATTAAGCGATATATCGAGTTTATGCGATGAATCTTTGTGCCACACGTCTGTTTCTGTACCGATTCGTTGTTTTGCGTGAAAAATCGATGAATTTGTATGCAAATACGCAAATATGTCTCAGAAACCAGGAATTGCCATGAAATTAAGCGATATAATCGAGTTTATGCGATGAAACTTTGTGCCACACGTCTGTTTCTGTACCGATTCGTTGTTTTGCGTGAAAAATCGATGAATTTGTATGCAAATACGCGAATATGTCTCAGAAACCAGTAATTGCCATGAAATTAAGCGATATATCGAGTTTATGCGATGAATCTTTGTGCCACACGTCTGTTTCTGTACCGATTCGTTGTTTTGCGTGAAAAATCGATGAATTTGTATGAAAATACGCGAATATGTCTCAGAAACCAGGAATTGCCATGAAATTAAGCGATATATCGAGTTTATGCGATGAATCTTTGTGCCACACGTCTGTTTCTGTACCGATTCGTTGTTTTGCGTGAAAAATCGATGAATTTGTATGCAAATACGCGAATATGTCTCAGAAACCAGGAATTGCCATGAAATTAAGCGATATATCGAGTTTATGCGATGAATCTTTGTGCCACACGTCTGTTTCTGTACCGATTCGTTGTTTTGCGTGAAAAATCGATGAATTTGTATGCAAATACGCGAATATGTCTCAGAAACCAGGAATTGCCATGAAATTAAGCGATATATCGAGTTTATGCGATGAATCTTTGTGCCACACGTCTGTTTCTGTACCGATTCGTTGTTTTGCGTGAAAAATCGATGAATTTGTATGCAAATACGCGAATATGTCTCAGAAACCAGGAATTGCCATGAAATTAAGCGATATATCGAGTTTATGCGATGAATCTTTGTGCCACACGTCTGTTTCTGTACCGATTCGTTGTTTTGCGTGAAAAATCGATGAATTTGTATGCAAATACGCGAATATGTCTCAGAAACCAGGAATTGCCATGAAATTAAGCGATATATCGAGTTTATGCGATGAATCTTTGTGCCACACGTCTGTTTCTGTACCGATTCGTTGTTTTGCGTGAAAAATCGATGAATTTGTATGAAAATACGCGAATATGTCTCAGAAACCAGGAATTGCCATGAAATTAAGCGATATATCGAGTTTATGCGATGAATCTTTGTGCCACACGTCTGTTTCTGTACCGATTCGTTGTTTTGCGTGAAAAATCGATGAATTTGTATGCAAATACGCGAATATGTCTCAGAAACCAGGAATTGCCATGAAATTAAGCGATATAATCGAGTTTATGCGATGAATCTTTGTGCCACACGTCTGTTTCTGTACCGATTCGTTGTTTTGCGTGAAAAATCGATGAATTTGTATGCAAATACGCGAATATGTCTCAGAAACCAGGAATTGCCATGAAATTAAGCGATATATCGAGTTTATGCGATGAATCTTTGTGCATCACGTCTGTTTCTGTACCGATTCGTTGTTTTGCGTGAAAAATCGATGAATTTGTATAAAAATACGCGAATATGTCTCAGAAACCAGGAATTGCCATGAAATTAAGCGATATATCGAGTTTATGCGATGAATCTTTGTGCCACACGTCTGTTTCTGTACCGATTCGTTGTTTTGCGTGAAAAATCGATGAATTTGTATGCAAATACGCGAATATGTCTCAGAAACCAGGAATTGCCATGAAATTAAGCGATATATCGAGTTTATGCGATGAATCTTTGTGCCACACGTCTGTTTCTGTACCGATTCGTTGTTTTGCGTGAAAAATCGATGAATTTGTATGCAAATACGCGAATATGTCTCAGAAACCAGGAATTGCCATGAAATTAAGCGATATATCGAGTTTATGCGATGAATCTTTGTGCATCACGTATGTTTCTGTACCGATTCGTTGTTTTGCGTGAAAAATCGATGAATTTGTATGAAAATACGCGAATATGTCTCAGAAACCAGGAATTGCCATGAAATTAAGCGATATATCGAGTTTATGCGATGAATCTTTGTGCATCACATCTGTTTCTGTACCGATTCGTTGTTTTGCGTGAAAAATCGATGCATTTGTATGCAAATACGCGAATATGTCTCAGAAACCAGGAATTGCCATGAAATTAAGCGATATATCGAGTTTATGCGATGAATCTTTGTGCATCACGTCTGTTTCTGTACCGATTCGTTGTTTTGCGTGAAAAATCGATGAATTTGTATGAAAATACGCGAATATGTCTCAGAAACCAGGAATTGCCATGATATTAAGCGATATATCGAGTTTATGCGATGAATCTTTGTGCCACACGTCTGTTTCTGTACCGATTCGTTGTTTTGCGTGAAAAATCGATGAATTTGTATGCAAATACGCGAATATGTCTCAGAAACCAGGAATTGCCATGAAATTAAGCGATATATCGAGTTTATGCGATGAATCTTTGTGCCACACGTCTGTTTCTGTACCGATTCGTTGTTTTGCGTGAAAAATCGATGAATTTGTATGCAAATACGCGAATATGTCTCAGAAACCAGGAATTGCCATGAAATTAAGCGATATATCGAGTTTATGCGATGAATCTTTGTGCCACACGTCTGTTTCTGTACCGATTCGTTGTTTTGCGTGAAAAATCGATGAATTTGTATGCAAATACGCGAATATGTCTCAGAAACCAGGAATTGCCATGAAATTAAGCGATATATCGAGTTTATGCGATGAATCTTTGTGCCACACGTCTGTTTCTGTACCGATTCGTTGTTTTGCGTGAAAAATCGATGAATTTGTATGCAAATACGCGAATATGTCTCAGAAACCAGGAATTGCCATGAAATTAAGCGATATATCGAGTTTATGCGATGAATCTTTGTGCCACACGTCTGTTTCTGTACCGATTCGTTGTTTTGCGTGAAAAATCGATGAATTTGTATGCAAATACGCGAATATGTCTCAGAAACCAGGAATTGCCATGAAATTAAGCGATATAATCGAGTTTATGCGATGAATCTTTGTGCATCACATCTGTTTCTGTACCGATTCGTTGTTTTGCGTGAAAAATCGATGCATTTGTATGCAAATACGCGAATATGTCTCAGAAACCAGGAATTGCCATGAAATTAAGCGATATATCGAGTTTATGCGATGAATCTTTGTGCATCACGTCTGTTTCTGTACCGATTCGTTGTTTTGCGTGAAAAATCGATGAATTTGTATGAAAATACGCGAATATGTCTCAGAAACCAGGAATTGCCATGAAATTAAGCGATATATCGAGTTTATGCGATGAATCTTTGTGCCACACGTCTGTTTCTGTACCGATTCGTTGTTTTGCGTGAAAAATCGATGAATTTGTATGCAAATACGCGAATATGTCTCAGAAACCAGGAATTGCCATGAAATTAAGCGATATATCGAGTTTATGCGATGAATCTTTGTGCCACACGTCTGTTTCTGTACCGATTCGTTGTTTTGCGTGAAAAATCGATGAATTTGTATGCAAATACGAGAATATGTCTCAGAAACCAGGAATTGCCATGAAATTAAGCGATATATCGAGTTTATGCGATGAATCTTTGTGCATCACGTCTGTTTCTGTACCGATTCGTTGTTTTGCGTGAAAAAATCGATGAATTTGTATGAAAATACGCGAATATGTCTCAGAAACCAGGAATTGCCATGAAATTAAGCGATATATCGAGTTTATGCGATGAATCTTTGTGCCACACGTCTGTTTCTGTACCGATTCGTTGTTTTGCGTGAAAAATCGATGAATTTGTATGCAAATACGCGAATATGTCTCAGAAACCAGGAATTGCCATGAAATTAAGCGATATATCGAGTTTATGCGATGAATCTTTGTGCCACACGTCTGTTTCTGTACCGATTCGTTGTTTTGCGTGAAAAATCGATGAATTTGTATGCAAATACGCGAATATGTCTCAGAAACCAGGAATTGCCATGAAATTAAGCGATATATCGAGTTTATGCGATGAATCTTTGTGCCACACGTCTGTTTCTGTACCGATTCGTTGTTTTGCGTGAAAAATCGATGAATTTGTATGAAAATACGCGAATATGTCTCAGAAACCAGGAATTGCCATGAAATTAAGCGATATATCGAGTTTATGCGATGAATCTTTGTGCCACACGTCTGTTTCTGTACCGATTCGTTGTTTTGCGTGAAAAATCGATGAATTTGTATGCAAATACGCAAATATGTCTCAGAAACCAGGAATTGCCATGAAATTAAGCGATATAATCGAGTTTATGCGATGAATCTTTGTGCCACACGTCTGTTTCTGTACCGATTCGTTGTTTTGCGTGAAAAATCGATGAATTTGTATGCAAATACGCGAATATGTCTCAGAAACCAGGAATTGCCATGAAATTAAGCGATATATCGAGTTTATGCGATGAATCTTTGTGCATCACGTCTGTTTCTGTACCGATTCGTTGTTTTGCGTGAAAAATCGATGAATTTGTATGAAAATACGCGAATATGTCTCAGAAACCAGGAATTGCCATGAAATTAAGCGATATATCGAGTTTATGCGATGAATCTTTGTGCCACACGTCTGTTTCTGTACCGATTCGTTGTTTTGCGTGAAAAATCGATGAATTTGTATGCAAATACGCGAATATGTCTCAGAAACCAGGAATTGCCATGAAATTAAGCGATATATCGAGTTTATGCGATGAATCTTTGTGCCACACGTCTGTTTCTGTACCGATTCGTTGTTTTGCGTGAAAAATCGATGAATTTGTATGAAAATACGCGAATATGTCTCAGAAACCAGGAATTGCCATGAAATTAAGCGATATATCGAGTTTATGCGATGAATCTTTGTGCCACACGTCTGTTTCTGTACCGATTCGTTGTTTTGCGTGAAAAATCGATGAATTTGTATGCAAATACGCGAATATGTCTCAGAAACCAGGAATTGCCATGAAATTAAGCGATATAATCGAGTTTATGCGATGAATCTTTGTGCCACACGTCTGTTTCTGTACCGATTCGTTGTTTTGCGTGAAAAATCGATGAATTTGTATGCAAATACGCGAATATGTCTCAGAAACCAGGAATTGCCATGAAATTAAGCGATATATCGAGTTTATGCGATGAATCTTTGTGCATCACGTCTGTTTCTGTACCGATTCGTTGTTTTGCGTGAAAAATCGATGAATTTGTATGAAAATACGCGAATATGTCTCAGAAACCAGGAATTGCCATGAAATTAAGCGATATATCGAGTTTATGCGATGAATCTTTGTGCCACACGTCTGTTTCTGTACCGATTCGTTGTTTTGCGTGAAAAATCGATGAATTTGTATGCAAATACGCGAATATGTCTCAGAAACCAGGAATTGCCATGAAATTAAGCGATATATCGAGTTTATGCGATGAATCTTTGTGCCACACGTCTGTTTCTGTACCGATTCGTTGTTTTGCGTGAAAAATCGATGAATTTGTATGCAAATACGCGAATATGTCTCAGAAACCAGGAATTGCCATGAAATTAAGCGATATATCGAGTTTATGCGATGAATCTTTGTGCATCACGTCTGTTTCTGTACCGATTCGTTGTTTTGCGTGAAAAATCGATGAATTTGTATGAAAATACGCGAATATGTCTCAGAAACCAGGAATTGCCATGAAATTAAGCGATATATCGAGTTTATGCGATGAATCTTTGTGCATCACATCTGTTTCTGTACCGATTCGTTGTTTTGCGTGAAAAATCGATGCATTTGTATGCAAATACGCGAATATGTCTCAGAAACCAGGAATTGCCATGAAATTAAGCGATATATCGAGTTTATGCGATGAATCTTTGTGCATCACGTCTGTTTCTGTACCGATTCGTTGTTTTGCGTGAAAAATCGATGAATTTGTATGAAAATACGCGAATATGTCTCAGAAACCAGGAATTGCCATGAAATTAAGCGATATATCGAGTTTATGCGATGAATCTTTGTGCCACACGTCTGTTTCTGTACCGATTCGTTGTTTTGCGTGAAAAATCGATGAATTTGTATGCAAATACGCGAATATGTCTCAGAAACCAGGAATTGCCATGAAATTAAGCGATATATCGAGTTTATGCGATGAATCTTTGTGCCACACGTCTGTTTCTGTACCGATTCGTTGTTTTGCGTGAAAAATCGATGAATTTGTATGCAAATACGCGAATATGTCTCAGAAACCAGGAATTGCCATGAAATTAAGCGATATATCGAGTTTATGCGATGAATCTTTGTGCCACACGTCTGTTTCTGTACCGATTCGTTGTTTTGCGTGAAAAATCGATGAATTTGTATGCAAATACGCGAATATGTCTCAGAAACCAGGAATTGCCATGAAATTAAGCGATATATCGAGTTTATGCGATGAATCTTTGTGCCACACGTCTGTTTCTGTACCGATTCGTTGTTTTGCGTGAAAAATCGATGAATTTGTATGAAAATACGTGAATATGTCTCAGAAACCAGGAATTGCCATGAAATTAAGCGATATATCGAGTTTATGCGATGAATCTTTGTGCCACACGTCTGTTTCTGTACCGATTCGTTGTTTTGCGTGAAAAATCGATGAATTTGTATGCAAATACGCAAATATGTCTCAGAAACCAGGAATTGCCATGAAATTAAGCGATATAATCGAGTTTATGCGATGAATCTTTGTGCCACACGTATTTTTCTGTACCGATTCGTTGTTTTGCGTGAAAAATCGATGAATTAGTATGCAAATACGCGAATATGTCTCAGAAACCAGGAATTGCCATGAAATTAAGCGATATATCGAGTTTATGCGATGAATCTTTGTGCATCACGTCTGTTTCTGTACCGATTCGTTGTTTTGCGTGAAAAATCGATGAATTTGTATGAAAATACGCGAATATGTCTCAGAAACCAGGAATTGCCATGAAATTAAGCGATATATCGAGTTTATGCGATGAATCTTTGTGCCACACGTCTGTTTCTGTACCGATTCGTTGTTTTGCGTGAAAAATCGATGCATTTGTATGCAAATACGCGAATATGTCTCAGAAACCAGGAATTGCCATGAAATTAAGCGATATATCGAGTTTATGCGATGAATCTTTGTGCCACACGTCTGTTTCTGTACCGATTCGTTGTTTTGCGTGAAAAATCGATGAATTTGTATGCAAATACGCGAATATGTCTCAGAAACCAGGAATTGCCATGAAATTAAGCGATATATCGAGTTTATGCGATGAATCTTTGTGCCACACGTCTGTTTCTGTACCGATTCGTTGTTTTGCGTGAAAAATCGATGAATTTGTATGCAAATACGCGAATATGTCTCAGAAACCAGGAATTGCCATGAAATTAAGCGATATATCGAGTTTATGCGATGAATCTTTGTGCCACACGTCTGTTTCTGTACCGATTCGTTGTTTTGCGTGAAAAATCGATGAATTTGTATGCAAATACGCGAATATGTCTCAGAAACCAGGAATTGCCATGAAATTAAGCGATATAATCGAGTTTATGCGATGAATCTTTGTGCCACACGTCTGTTTCTGTACCGATTCGTTGTTTTGCGTGAAAAATCGATGAATTTGTATGCAAATACGCGAATATGTCTCAGAAACCAGGAATTGCCATGAAATTAAGCGATATATCGAGTTTATGCGATGAATCTTTGTGCCACACGTCTGTTTCTGTACCGATTCGTTGTTTTGCGTGAAAAATCGATGAATTTGTATGCAAATACGCGAATATGTCTCAGAAACCAGGAATTGCCATGAAATTAAGCGATATATCGAGTTTATGCGATGAATCTTTGTGCATCACGTCTGTTTCTGTACCGATTCGTTGTTTTGCGTGAAAAATCGATGAATTTGTATGCAAATACGCGAATATGTCTCAGAAACCAGGAATTGCCATGAAATTAAGCGATATATCGAGTTTATGCGATGAATCTTTGTGCCACACGTCTGTTTCTTTACCGATTCGTTGTTTTGCGTGAAAAATCGATGAATTTGTATGCAAATACGCGAATATGTCTCAGAAACCAGGAATTGCCATGAAATTAAGCGATATATCGAGTTTATGCGATGAATCTTTGTGCATCACGTCTGTTTCTGTACCGATTCGTTGTTTTGCGTGAAAAATCGATGAATTTGTATGAAAATACGCGAATATGTCTCAGAAACCAGGAATTGCCATGAAATTAAGCGATATATCGAGTTTATGCGATGAATCTTTGTGCCACACGTCTGTTTCTGTACCGATTCGTTGTTTTGCGTGAAAAATCGATGAATTTGTATGCAAATACGCGAATATGTCTCAGAAACCAGGAATTGCCATGAAATTAAGCGATATATCGAGTTTATGCGATGAATCTTTGTGCCACACGTCTGTTTCTGTACCGATTCGTTGTTTTGCGTGAAAAATCGATGAATTTGTATGAAAATACGCGAATATGTCTCAGAAACCAGCAATTGCCATGAAATTAAGCGATATATCGAGTTTATGCGATGAATCTTTGTGCCACACGTCTGTTTCTGTACCGATTCGTTGTTTTGCGTGAAAAATCGATGAATTTGTATGCAAATACGCAAATATGTCTCAGAAACCAGGAATTGCCATGAAATTAAGCGATATAATCGAGTTTATGCGATGAATCTTTGTGCCACACGTCTGTTTCTGTACCGATTCGTTGTTTTGCGTGAAAAATCGATGAATTAGTATGCAAATACGCGAATATGTCTCAGAAACCAGGAATTGCCATGAAATTAAGCGATATATCGAGTTTATGCGATGAATCTTTGTGCCACACGTCTGTTTCTGTACCGATTCGTTGTTTTGCGTGAAAAATCGATGAATTTGTATGCAAATACGCGAATATGTCTCAGAAACCAGGAATTGCCATGAAATTAAGCGATATATCTAGTTTATGCGATGAATCTTTGTGCATCACGTCTGTTTCTGTACCGATTCGTTGTTTTGCGTGAAAAATCGATGAATTTGTATGAAAATACGCGAATATGTCTCAGAAACCAGGAATTGCCATGAAATTAAGCGATATATCGAGTTTATGCGATGAATCTTTGTGCATCACATCTGTTTCTGTACCGATTCGTTGTTTTGCGTGAAAAATCGATGCATTTGTATGCAAATACGCGAATATGTCTCAGAAACCAGGAATTGCCATGAAATTAAGCGATATATCGAGTTTATGCGATGAATCTTTGTGCATCACGTCTGTTTCTGTACCGATTCGTTGTTTTGCGTGAAAAATCGATGAATTTGTATGAAAATACGCGAATATGTCTCAGAAACCAGGAATTGCCATGAAATTAAGCGATATATCGAGTTTATGCGATGAATCTTTGTGCCACACGTCTGTTTCTGTACCGATTCGTTGTTTTGCGTGAAAAATCGATGAATTTGTATGCAAATACGCGAATATGTCTCAGAAACCAGGAATTGCCATGAAATTAAGCGATATATCGAGTTTATGCGATGAATCTTTGTGCCACACGTCTGTTTCTGTACCGATTCGTTGTTTTGCGTGAAAAATCGATGAATTTGTATGCAAATACGCGAATATGTCTCAGAAACAAGGAATTGCCATGAAATTAAGCGATATATCGAGTTTATGCGATGAATCTTTGTGCATCACGTCTGTTTCTGTACCGATTCGTTGTTTTGCGTGAAAAATCGATGAATTTGTATGCAAATACGCGAATATGTCTCAGAAACCAGGAATTGCCATGAAATTAAGCGATATATCGAGTTTATGCGATGAATCTTTGTGCCACACGTCTGTTTCTGTACCGATTCGTTGTTTTGCGTGAAAAATCGATGAATTTGTATGCAAATACGCGAATATGTCTCAGAAACCAGGAATTGCCATGAAATTAAGCGATATATCGAGTTTATGCGATGAATCTTTGTGCCACACGTCTGTTTCTGTACCGATTCGGTGTTTTGCGTGAAAAATCGATGAATTTGTATGCAAATACGCGAATATGTCTCAGAAACCAGGAATTGCCATGAAATTAAGCGATATATCGAGTTTATGCGATGAATCTTTGTGCCACACGTCTGTTTCTGTACCGATTCGTTGTTTTGCGTGAAAAATCGATGAATTTGTATGCAAATACGCGAATATGTCTCAGAAACCAGGAATTGCCATGAAATTAAGCGATATATCGAGTTTATGCGATGAATCTTTGTGCCACACGTCTGTTTCTGTACCGATTCGTTGTTTTGCGTGAAAAATCGATGAATTTGTATGCAAATACGCGAATATGTCTCAGAAACCATGAATTGCCATGAAATTAAGCGATATAATCGAGTTTATGCGATGAATCTTTGTGCCACACGCCTGTTTCTGTACCGATTCGTTGTTTTGCGTGAAAAATCGATGCATTTGTATGCAAATACGCGAATATGTCTCAGAAACCAGGAATTGCCATGAAATTAAGCGATATATCGAGTTTATGCGATGAATCTTTGTGCATCACGTCTGTTTCTGTACCGATTCGTTGTTTTGCGTGAAAAATCGATGAATTTGTATGAAAATACGCGAATATGTCTCAGAAACCAGGAATTGCCATGAAATTAAGCGATATATCGAGTTTATGCGATGAATCTTTGTGCCACACGTCTGTTTCTGTACCGATTCGTTGTTTTGCGTGAAAAATCGATGAATTTGTATGCAAATACGCGAATATGTCTCAGAAACCAGGAATTGCCATGAAATTAAGCGATATATCGAGTTTATGCGATGAATCTTTGTGCCACACGTCTGTTTCTGTACCGATTCGTTGTTTTGCGTGAAAAATCGATGAATTTGTATGCAAATACGCGAATATGTCTCAGAAACCAGGAATTGCCATGAAATTAAGCGATATATCGAGTTTATGCGATGAATCTTTGTGCATCACGTCTGTTTCTGTACCGATTCGTTGTTTTGCGTGAAAAATCGATGAATTTGTATGAAAATACGCGAATATGTCTCAGAAACCAGGAATTGCCATGAAATTAAGCGATATATCGAGTTTATGCGATGAATCTTTGTGCATCACATCTGTTTCTGTACCGATTCGTTGTTTTGCGTGAAAAATCGATGCATTTGTATGCAAATACGCGAATATGTCTCAGAAACCAGGAATTGCCATGAAATTAAGCGATATATCGAGTTTATGCGATGAATCTTTGTGCATCACATCTGTTTCTGTACCGATTCGTTGTTTTGCGTGAAAAATCGATGAATTTGTATGAAAATACGCGAATATGTCTCAGAAACCAGGAATTGCCATGAAATTAAGCGATATATCGAGTTTATGCGATGAATCTTTGTGCCACACGTCTGTTTCTGTACCGATTCGTTGTTTTGCGTGAAAAATCGATGAATTTGTATGCAAATACGCGAATATGTCTCAGAAACCAGGAATTGCCATGAAATTAAGCGATATATCGAGTTTATGCGATGAATCTTTGTGCCACACGTCTGTTTCTGTACCGATTCGTTGTTTTGCGTGAAAAATCGATGAATTTGTATGCAAATACGCGAATATGTCTCAGAAACCAGGAATTGCCATGAAATTAAGCGATATATCGAGTTTATGCGATGAATCTTTGTGCATCACGTCTGTTTCTGTACCGATTCGTTGTTTTGCGTGAAAAATCGATGAATTTGTATGAAAATACGCGAATATGTCTCAGAAACCAGGAATTGCCATGAAATTAAGCGATATATCGAGTTTATGCGATGAATCTTTGTGCATCACATCTGTTTCTGTACCGATTCGTTGTTTTGCGTGAAAAATCGATGCATTTGTATGCAAATACGCGAATATGTCTCAGAAACCAGGAATTGCCATGAAATTAAGCGATATATCGAGTTTATGCGATGAATCTTTGTGCATCACGTCTGTTTCTGTACCGATTCGTTGTTTTGCGTGAAAAATCGATGAATTTGTATGAAAATACGCGAATATGTCTCAGAAACCAGGAATTGCCATGAAATTAAGCGATATATCGAGTTTATGCGATGAATCTTTGTGCCACACGTCTGTTTCTGTACCGATTCGTTGTTTTTGTCACGTCCGCCGACTGCACCTCCGTCGGACGTGTTGCCGCTTCACGGCGCACGTAGGTGACTCCTGACGTCACCACTGTCGACCGTTGTCGAGCGTGTTGCCGCTTCACGGCGCACATAGGATAGTTAGCAATAAGCAATATATTATTCTTTCATATTTACTCTTTAGATATAATCATTAATACTTACTCTTTTATACTTACTCACTAGATATAATCATTTTCTTACATTTGATATTTACTCGCTAGATATAGATACTTACCTTTTATACTTACCTTCAGTTCTATACTCAGTTCTTGCTTTCTTCAATACTTACCGACAGTCTCCATACTTACCGTACACTTACCTTAGAGTCTATAGCTTCACCTGAAATAGATAGAATAATTTTAACTTCAATATTATAATTTTGGTTAACGTTTAAAAATTGTCATAGCATGCGTGCGAGCGCCCGTTACGCGCGAAGACGCTCGCCAGTACCCCAGAGGGTCCTAGCGAGCCCCTCCACCGACCACCGACGCGCGCGTCACTCGAGCGCCCCACTCCGCGAGCTACCCCCACTCCGGGAGTAGCTCACTCTCGCCGTGCGCGAACAGCGAGCGGACCTCCGCCTAGTCGGCCTCCGACACAAGTCGACGTTAGTCGACTTCACGATATTTTCTCCGGCTTTTTATATTCGGCTTTATATCTCCGGCATTCTTATACTGTTCAATCTCCGGCTCTCTTTGTTCACTCGGCGTTGCATCGACACTTGGTGTTATTTTTGTATTAATATATATTCACATTTATCTTTCGAATTCATTAAAGTTATTTTCATTCTCTTTATTTAAACCTTAAATTCAGTTTTGGTTATTTCACGCGCTCCTTTCCTCGCGCCGACATCGAATCGTTTTCTCACGTAAGTATACGAGGTGCGGGATACTGTCTTCATTATTTCGATTCTGATAAATACGCTGAATCTCACTAGTGTGCCAAGAAGCCCGGCAGCGGCTCTACACGATCGTGAAATTCAGTAGTAATTGTTGCTTGCATTTAGACCGCGATATTATTCATAATATCTCATGCCCCGACGCGCCGGGCGCAAATATCAAATACGTAAGATCGCGCGCGCTTACGTTTCGGAAGATACTCCGCGACAACGATACAGCAGCTTGCTCGGTGTACGCGAATTACCCGCGATTCGCGCTGATAAAATCGTCAACGTTCAACTGAGAGTCCTGGAGCAGCCGCAGAGCAGTATCAACGAGACGAGAGCGTACGAGATTTCCCAGAGTCAGCCACAGCATCCTACAGAGGTTCCTGATCAGCCACGAGAAGCTGAAATTCATGAAGGAAGCCAGAAGCAGCAGCAGCAGAGGCTAAGCGTAGCAGAGAACGAGCGTTCCTGTCCTCGAACGAGCGACTAAGCAGATTCGCTGTATAATATTGAAAGCGATATCTACAACGGTGAGTCGTTTCCAAATTATCGTTAGGGCCGTAGAGTCTCGCGATCCCGACTTAGACGTGGACGTACCGTGCCGCGTGGAGTCAAAAGCTGTAGACATTTTTACGTTTTATCCGTGACTGCGATTCGCGACCCGCTATTCTTTTATTTTTCGCGTTTCGACGTCCCGGGACGTAACAAAATTGGTGGCAGCGGTGGGATCCTGCAGCAATCGCGTTAGATTCTCGGTCTCCTTTGTTCGCGAGTGTTAAATTCACGGCTTCGATAGTGCTAGAACCAGTGACGCGTGTAAATTCGTTATTGCGACAAAATGGCCGATACGCCAGCGGGTAATACGCGCCATCGAGGCGGCACCGACGGCAAGCCCGCGTCCGCCGACGAATTAGAAGCCTATCGCGTTTCTCTAACAAAGAAAGAACGTAGACTCCGTGACGAAAGCGCTGCGATAGAAGCGGAACGCGCCGCTATGAACAAACAACAGGACGAAATCCAAAGACGGCTCGCCGACGCGCAATCAGAATTAATTAACGAACGCGCCGCGATGAAAGAGTTAAAAGAAAAATTAGCAGCAGAACGCGCCGAAATATCTTCACAAAGGAAACGTACAGAGATCGCGAACGACGAAACGAAAATTCTAGAAGACGGACAAGACGTTGCGACAAATTTCACGCTCCCCTCGATAATCCCCACTAATCCGTCGGAACCGACGCCGCGCAACGACCGTGCTTCTACGCGCCCCGATTCTAACCCTTTGTTCACGCACTACCAGTATTACGAAGACGAACAATACAGACATCGTCATCATTCACCGGGAAGAGAAGATACGCGTTTAGTTATCAAAGCCGCGATAGATTCGATACCCTCATTCGACGGAACAAATATTTCGGTTCTCACATTTACGCGAGCTTGTCAACGCGCGCGTGACCTCGTACCCCGCGAATCCGAACGTACATTGACCAAATTAATTCTAAGCAAACTCCGCGGTCGCGCGTATACCGCCGTAGAAGATGAGAGAACGGACAGAGTTACGGACATTACGAACAGACTAAAAGACATTTTCGGTCCGCGACATACCATTGACCATTACCGCGGGGAAATGGCCAACGTTTTCATGCACGACGACGAACATATCTTACAGTATATTAGCCGCGTGAAAGACCTTCGGACTGCAATAAACGACTGTTACCGTACTGCACCCCGAACATTCGAAACCGACAGTTTGACGAAAGACTGTTTCATTCGAGGATTAATCCCCAGGCTAAGAGCCGAAGTTAGGCTAAAACGCGACGAGTCTCTACGCGTAGTTTTCGACGAAGCCATAGCGTGCTACAAAGATCTTGAACGCGATCGAACACGCTACGAAAAACAAAACAAGCAGGTCCGCTTCTCGGAAAGAGATAACATGCATAGCCGTTACGATCGATCTCCTTCCCCGTACCGCCGCGATTACAATAACAGATCGTATTCTCCGTATCGACGCGACGTAAACACAGCCGACCGGTCTCCTTCCCCGTATCGCCGCAATGTTTACGACTTCGAAGACCGCCGGGACGACCCTTTGTATTCGCCGCGTCAACCGTCGACAAGCCGCTACGATAACTCGCCGCGATTTGATCGATCGAATTCCTTCACGCGTTACGAAGATTCACCGCGTTCGCGTACGCCTACTCCCGCGTATCAATCCGCGTCCGCCGATCGGACAAATAATTCGCGACGTCCGGACAACGAACGTCCATCGAACACGTACACGCCGCCACAACGCCGCGACGCGTATAATTCAAATTCGCGCGCGCCCAACAAATTTTGCAACTATTGCAAAATTCCCGGTCACGACATTCATGAATGTCGCAAACGCGAATCAAATAATCGTAGCCAGTCGGGAAACGGATCGCACCTCCCGTCAGCCGCGAACTTCCGACGGGAGGCCAGCCAAACGGTTCGAGCAATAGCACAAGCGACCGAAACGGAAACAAGCAATTCGTCTCAAGAATAGCTTTTAATCCGAGCACCGCCGTCCCGCATGTTGAAATTAATTTTCCGGAGACCACCTCCGCCACTCGTATCATGATAGATACCGGTTCCGAACCGAATCTAATCAAAGCGTCGTTTCTCAAGCCTACCGCGACAATAGATTCACGCGAGCGAATTCTGGTAACCGGGATTACCGACGAGTTAGTCGCGACTCTTGGCTCCACGTCGTTAACCATTTCTGGCGTGCCGATAGAGTTTCAGGTAGTGCCGGACACGTTCGGAATTCCTTCCGACGGCGTCCTCGGCTCCGGGTTCCTTATGCAAGGTGCTGAAATTTCATATATGGATCGCCTTGTAACGTGGCAGGATAACGAGTTCCCTTTTCTCGACGACGGACGATTACGGTTAAAATCACGCTCTTCCGCGACAATAGCGATAAGCGCCACGGGGCCGCAAACCGGGTACCTACACCGACGCGAAATTATACCTGGCGTTTTAATTCCCGAATGCGTAGCGACAATCTCAAACGGTAAAACCTTCATAAGGTGCGTCAACACAACGGACGAAATCGTCAATATTCCGATGCCAACGATAGAATTGGAGGAGATAGAAGAAATTATGGACGATTCCAATATCACAATTAGCCGCGTTTCCGCTCTCTCAAACGCGAATCCCGAAACGCGTTCCCATTCTTCGCGCATCCGCGAAATCAAGGATTTAATTAACACTGACCATCTCGGAGAAGCAGAGAAAGAGCATGTCGAGCAAATAATACGCGAATATCACGATCTTTTTCATCTCCCCGGTGATCAATTAGGAAAGACAGACAAGGTAACGCACAAAATTCTAACAACGGACGAAATGCCCGTCCACGTTAAACAATATCGATACCCACCGATCCACCGCGAAGAAATTAATCGCCAAATGAAGGAATTATTAGAGCAGGATATAGTTGCCCCATCTAACTCTCCGTTCAATAGCCCGCTTTGGATCGTTCCAAAGAAAACCGACGAGCACGGTAACAAGAAGTGGCGGATGGTCATAGACTTCCGCGCGCTAAACGAAAAATCGATACCGGACGCGTACCCTCTACCGAGCATATTAGAAATTTTAGACCAACTAGGCAGCGCGAAATATTTTAGTGTGTTCGATCTGGCAAACGGATTCCATCAGATAGGGATGGATCCAGCAGACGCGGCAAAAACGGCTTTTTCTACACCGTACGGGCACTATGAATATAAGCGCATGCCATTCGGATTAAGAAACGCGCCCGCGACATTCCAAAGATTAATGGACAGTATATTAACCGGCTTACAGGGAATAGAACTTTTTGTATACTTAGACGATATCGTCATCTATTCACGCAGCCTCGCAGAACACTATTCGAAATTTAGCAAGCTAGCTTACCGATTACGCGACGCGAATTTAAAATTGCAACCTTCCAAGTGCGGCTTTCTGCATAGAGAGGTAGCGTACTTAGGCCATATAATAGGGGAGAACGGTGTTAAACCGTGTCCTAAGAAAATCGCCGCCGTCAAAAATTTTCCGCGGCCGAAAAACGTTAAAGGAATTCGGGAATTCCTCGGGCTCGCCGGTTATTACCGCCGATTTATCCCAAAATTTTCAAAGATTTCAAAACCCCTCGCGAACCTTCTCAAGAAGGACCAAAAGTTCGAATGGAAGAACGAACACGAGGAATCCTTTTGCACGCTTCGTGAAATATTAACTACGGAGCCAATCCTCCAATATCCGAATTTCGCACAGGAATTCAACATCACTACAGACGCGTCCGGATACGCAATCGGGGGTATACTCAGTCAGGGTGAACCGGGAAAAGACCTACCGATCGCTTACGCGTCTCGATTACTTCATGGGGCAGAACTGAACTATTCTACCATCGAGAAAGAATGCTTAGCCATTATTTACTGCACCCAATATTTCCGACCATACGTCTACGGACACCGATTCAACCTCATCACAGACCACAAGCCCCTGGTCTGGATGAATTCTGTTAAGGACCCTACATCGCGACTATTACGTTGGCGGTTAAAATTGGCCGAATTTGACTATCGCATCACGTACAAGGCAGGGAAAACCAACGTTAACGCGGACGCGCTGTCTCGTAACCCCGTTCCCGTTTTACCAATGGTCGCCCTTTCCGATTCAGAGTCTTCCGATATGTTCGACGCCATTCCTAGAAGGAAACCACCATTGCCCGACGACATGGCCACGCCCGCGAGCCCCAGCACCCCCCCTCCGGTACCCTCCTCCTCGCGGTCCCATTCGCCGACGCCGCCATTGCAGCTGGAAACTCTTCCCACCGACAATGGCGACGAACGAGATCTGCCCACTACTTCGGACTCGGAAACATTGTTCGACGCCCACAACGACTCTACGTCGCAAGCACGCAGAACAATAGTCCATATACGCGACCGACTTATAATGAGACCGGATCACCTGGCAGTATTCGTATCCATGGACGGACAACCCCTGGACGAGGGAGCCATGGATCTGTTCAAAACCAATAAACTACCACAGGCGACGCAAATGACTTTATGCCGAGCCAGAATATTTACAAATTCAAACGGAAAGAAAATCATACTTCTACCCGTCAAAGAGTCTTACACTCACACTGCCACGTACGAGGATGTAGTCGACACCCTCCGATCCCTCTTAGATGTAGCATTAGAACTACAACTAACGTCTCTCAGTCTTTCAAAAATCTCATTGGATGACACATCCTGGAATCAGATACAGACTTCCTTATTAAGTCTATTTTCAACCACGCAAACACAAATTTTCGTTTGCGCGAATGAAATTATAATTCCGCCCGTCGAGGAAAGAGAGGATATTCTAATAGAGAATCACTGCTCAGCCTTCGCCGGACATAAGGGCATTACCAAGACCTACCGACGAATCAGGGAAAAATATTTCTGGCCAACGCTCAAGAAAGACGTCCAGAACTTCGTAAACTCATGCCGATCCTGCGAAAAGTCCAAGTTGGTCAGAGTCAAGACCAGACAACCAATGACGATTACAGACACACCGGGAAAAGCATTCGAGAAAATATCTATGGATATCATGGGACCGCTACCCATTTCCCCAAATGAATTCGAATACATCCTTACGGTCCAAGACCTCTTGACAAAATATTCCTGGGCATCTCCCCTAAAATCCGCGACCGCCGTAGACATCGCGCACGCGTTTTCCCAGGATTTTATCTGCCGATTCGGAGCACCAAAGGCCATTCTTACAGACCAGGGTGCCAACTTCCTCAGTTCCCTCATGAGGAACGTAGCAAAAAAATTTAGAATCAAGCAGTTCAAAACGACAGCATTCAGACCCCAGTCGAACGGGTCGATCGAAAGGTCTCATCACGTGCTGACTGAGTACCTAAAGCAATATATTAAGCATGGCGACTGGGACGAATGGCTCCCAATGGCCATGTTTGCATACAACACAAGCGTGCACGAGGGCACCTTATTCACTCCCCATGAGCTAGTATTCGGAACTCTTGCGCGGACACCCTCAGCTACGGTCACGCACGACGATATTAAAGACCAATCTTACTTAAGCTATTTAGAATCACTCCAGACTAAAATCGGTAACACAATAGACAAGGCTAGGACAAACTTAGATAGCGCGAAACTACGCTCAAAAAAATATTACGACCGGAAAATAAATATTCAGAAATTCATAGTCGGGAATGAGGTATTTCTTCTCAAAGAACCCAAGAAAGGGAAATTCGACGATGAATATACGGGCCCATATAAGATCATCGAATGTTTAGGCAACAGCAACGTTAAGATCGAAACCAAGAAGGGAACCCGAGTCGTTCACACGGATAAGCTCAAGCACGCCAGGAAAATAAATACGCGAAACGCGAGCCTAATACTAACAAACGACCCCAACGCGACGGACCACCTAAAGATAAGCGGTTCCTCGGAAACGCATTCCATTAGCCCCACCACTTCCCCACTAACATCGCGCCAGACCCGGCAGCGACGACGCTTTAGTTTGTGCAGGACCTCCGTCAAGGAACAAACACCGGACACACCAAGCAAAATGTGCAAGCACCCCAAACAAGAGGCGTACAACCAGAGGAACATCCACGACAAAAGGATGGATGTTGCCGACGCCTTACACGGATGGACATGCTACCAAGGAGAAGGCTACATCACGAAGGAGCACGGAACCCTGTGCGAAACGTGTTGCGAGCCGTACGACGTGGTGGAAATCGAAACGTTCCACGGATACGAAAAAGACACCATGCTGAAGCTGGAAAATACTGGCATCTTCCGATGCGATCTATGCAACGGCCAACTGTGTCGTGGCCAACCAGTGGCAAACTGTGTGGACTGCGGTATCGAGGTAGCCAACGAAGTTTACGACCACTGGGAAGGATTTTCGGATGAATACGATTCATCTGACAACTCCGACGAGGACGAGGACTCGCAAGAGTCAGCAGCCAGTACACCCCCACCCTCACTAACGGACTCAGCAGAAATGGATTCCGCCAGCCAAGCTGCGACCCTCCCCCAAAGACTCGAAGAAGGTGAACCCCAGACAAGTGAGCCAAGTGAGAGTGGAAATGAGTGGAACGGAGAAAGACGACTCGCCCGCAGGCGACTGTCGTACTCCAGCAGCGACTGAACGCTTAAGTGAATGCATGTGTGTGAGAGAGAAAATAATTTCCTTGTCGGAAATTATTTTTCCCGCGGATGGGAGGTGTCACGTCCGCCGACTGCACCTCCGTCGGACGTGTTGCCGCTTCACGGCGCACGTAGGTGACTCCTGACGTCACCACTGTCGACCGTTGTCGAGCGTGTTGCCGCTTCACGGCGCACATAGGATAGTTAGCAATAAGCAATATATTATTCTTTCATATTTACTCTTTAGATATAATCATTAATACTTACTCTTTTATACTTACTCACTAGATATAATCATTTTCTTACATTTGATATTTACTCGCTAGATATAGATACTTACCTTTTATACTTACCTTCAGTTCTATACTCAGTTCTTGCTTTCTTCAATACTTACCGACAGTCTCCATACTTACCGTACACTTACCTTAGAGTCTATAGCTTCACCTGAAATAGATAGAATAATTTTAACTTCAATATTATAATTTTGGTTAACGTTTAAAAATTGTCATAGCATGCGTGCGAGCGCCCGTTACGCGCGAAGACGCTCGCCAGTACCCCAGAGGGTCCTAGCGAGCCCCTCCACCGACCACCGACGCGCGCGTCACTCGAGCGCCCCACTCCGCGAGCTACCCCCACTCCGGGAGTAGCTCACTCTCGCCGTGCGCGAACAGCGAGCGGACCTCCGCCTAGTCGGCCTCCGACACAAGTCGACGTTAGTCGACTTCACGATATTTTCTCCGGCTTTTTATATTCGGCTTTATATCTCCGGCATTCTTATACTGTTCAATCTCCGGCTCTCTTTGTTCACTCGGCGTTGCATCGACACTTGGTGTTATTTTTGTATTAATATATATTCACATTTATCTTTCGAATTCATTAAAGTTATTTTCATTCTCTTTATTTAAACCTTAAATTCAGTTTTGGTTATTTCACGCGCTCCTTTCCTCGCGCCGACATCGAATCGTTTCCTCACGTAAGTATACGAGGTGCGGGATACTGTCTTCATTATTTCGATTCTGATAAATACGCTGAATCTCACTAGTGTGCCAAGTAGCCCGGCAGTGGCTCTACACGACCGTGAAATTCAGTTGTAATTATTTCTTGCATTTAATCCGCGATACCTTTATCAGTATCTCATGCCTCGACGCGCCGGGCGCAAATATCAAATACGTAAGATCGCGCGCGCTTACGTTTCGGAAGATACTCCGCGACAACGATACAGCAGCTTGCTCGGTGTACGCGAATTACCCGCGATTCGCGCTGATAAAATCGTCAACGTTCAACTGAGAGTCCTGGAGCAGCCGCAGAGCAGTATCAACGAGACGAGAGCGTACGAGATTTCCCAGAGTCAGCCACAGCATCCTACAGAGGTTCCTGATCAGCCACGAGAAGCTGAAATTCATGAAGGAAGCCAGAAGCAGCAGCAGCAGAGGCTAAGCGTAGCAGAGAACGAGCGTTCCTGTCCTCGAACGAGCGACTAAGCAGATTCGCTGTATAATATTGAAAGCGATATCTACAACGGTGAGTCGTTTCCAAATTATCGTTAGGGCCGTAGAGTCTCGCGATCCCGACTTAGACGTGGACGTACCGTGCCGCGTGGAGTCAAAAGCTGTAGACATTTTTACGTTTTATCCGTGACTGCGATTCGCGACCCGCTATTCTTTTATTTTTCGCGTTTCGACGTCCCGGGACGTAACATTTTGCGTGAAAAATCGATGAATTTGTATGCAAATACGCGAATATGTCTCAGAAACCAGGAATTGCCATGAAATTAAGCGATATATCGAGTTTATGCGATGAATCTTTGTGCCACACGTCTGTTTCTGTACCGATTCGTTGTTTTGTGTCACGTCCGCCGACTGCACCTCCGTCGGACGTGTTGCCGCTTCACGGCGCACGTAGGTGACTCCTGACGTCACCACTGTCGACCGTTGTCGAGCGTGTTGCCGCTTCACGGCGCACATAGTATAGTTAGCAATAAGCAATATATTATTCTTTCATATTTACTCTTTAGATATAATCAATTATACTTACCATCATATTTACTCGCTAGACATAGATACTTACCTTATACATTTATCTTTTGATACTTACCTTATACATTTATCTTTGATACTTACCTTTCGATACTTACCTTTTCAGCTTTGATATTATAGAGTCCTAGGTTAGCATATAAGTACACTACTCGATGTAACGCAAACACCGCTAGTTATAAGTTACCGACGTCTCTACCTACCTTTATACTTACCTTCAGTTCTATACTCAGTTCTTGCTTTCTTCAATACTTACCGACAGTCTCCATACTTACCGTACACTTACCTTAGAGTCTATAGCTTCACCTGAAATAGATAGAATAATTTTAACTTCAATATTATAATTTTGGTTAACGTTTAAAAATTGTCATAGCATGCGTGCGAGCGCCCGTTACGCGCGAAGACGCTCGCCAGTACCCCAGAGGGTCCTAGCGAGCCCCTCCACCGACCACCGACGCGCGCGTCACTCGAGCGCCCCACTCCGCGAGCTACCCCCACTCCGGGAGTAGCTCACTCTCGCCGTGCGCGAACGGCGAGCGGACCTCCGTCTAGTCGGCCTCCGACACAAGTCGACGTTAGTCGACTTCACGATATTTTCTCCGGCTTTTTATATTCGGCTTTATATCTCCGGCATTCTTATACTGTTCAATCTCCGGCTCTCTTTGTTCACTCGGCGTTGCATCGACACTTGGTGTTATTTTTGTATTAATATATATTCACATTTATCTTTCGAATTCATTAAAGTTATTTTCATTCTCTTTATTTAAACCTTAAATTCAGTTTTGGTTATTTCACGCGCTCCTTTCCTCGCGCCGACATCGAATCGTTTTCTCACGTAAGTATACGAGGTGCGGGATACTGTCTTCATTATTTCGATTCTGATAAATACGCTGAATCTCACTAGTGTGCCAAGTAGCCCGGCAGTGGCTCTACACGACCGTGAAACTCAGTTGTAATTATTTCTTGCATTTAATCCGCGATACCTTTATCAGTATCTCATGCCTCGACGCGCCGGGCGCAAATATCAAATACGTAAGATCGCGCGCGCTTACGTTTCGGAAGATACTCCGCGACAACGATACAGTAGCTTGCTCGGTGTACGCGAATTACCCGCGATTCGCGCTGATAAAATCGTCAACGTACGCCTGAGAGTCCTGGAGCAGCAGCCGCAGAGCAGTATCAACGATACGAGAGCGTACGAGATTTCCCAGAGTCAGCCACAGCATCCTACAGAGGTTCCTGATCAGCCACGAGAAGCTGAAATTCATGAAGGAAGCCAGAAGCAGCAGCAGCAGAGGCTAAGCGTAGCAGAGAACGAGCGTTCCTGTCCTCGAACGAGCGACTAAGCAGATTCGCTGTATAATATTGAAAGCGATATCTACAACGGTGAGTCGTTTCCAAATTATCGTTAGGGCCGTAGAGTCTCGCGATCCCGACTTAGACGTGGACGTACCGTGCCGCGTGGAGTCAAAAGCTGTAGACATTTTTACGTTTTATCCGTGACTGCGATTCGCGACCCGCTATTCTTTTATTTTTCGCGTTTCGACGTCCCGGGACGTAACAAAATTGGTGGCAGCGGTGGGATCCTGCAGCAATCGCGTTAGATTCTCGGTCTCCTTTGTTCGCGAGTGTTAAATTCACGGCTTCGATAGTGCTAGAACCAGTGACGCGTGTAAATTCGTTATTGCGACAAAATGGCCGATACGCCAGCGGGTAATACGCGCCATCGAGGCGGCACCGACGGCAAGCCCGCGTCCGCCGACGAATTAGAAGCCTATCGCGTTTCTCTAACAAAGAAAGAACGTAGACTCCGTGACGAAAGCGCTGCGATAGAAGCGGAACGCGCCGCTATGAACAAACAACAGGACGAAATCCAAAGACGGCTCGCCGACGCGCAATCAGAGTTAATTAACGAACGCGCCGCGATGAAAGAGTTAAAAGAAAAATTAGCAGCAGAACGCGCCGAAATATCTTCACAAAGGAAACGTACAGAGATCGCGAACGACGAAACGAAAATTCTAGAAGACGGACAAGACGTTGCGACAAATTTCACGCTCCCCTCGATAATCCCCACTAATCCGTCGGAACCGACGCCGCGCAACGACCGTGCTTCTACGCGCCCCGATTCTAACCCTTTGTTCACGCACTACCAGTATTACGAAGACGAACAATACAGACATCGTCATCATTCACCGGGAAGAGAAGATACGCGTTTAGTTATTAAAGCCGCGATAGATTCGATACCTTCATTCGACGGAACGAATATTTCCGTACTTACTTTTACGCGAGCTTGTCAACGCGCGCGTGACCTCGTACCCCGCGAATCCGAACGTACATTGACCAAATTAATTCTAAGCAAACTCCGCGGTCGCGCATATACCGCCGTAGAAGATGAACGGACAGACAGAGTTACGGACATTACGAACAGACTGAAAGACATTTTTGGTCCGCGACATACCATTGACCATTACCGCGGGGAAATGGCCAACGTTTTCATGCACGACGACGAACATATCCTACAGTATATTAGCCGCGTGAAAGACCTTCGGACTGCAATAAACGACTGTTACCGTACTGCACCCCGAACATTTGAAACCGACAGTTTGACGAAAGACTGCTTTATTCGAGGATTAATCCCCAGGCTAAGAGCCGAAGTTAGGCTAAAACGCGACGAGTCTCTACGCGTAGTTTTCGACGAAGCCATAGCGTGCTACAAAGATCTTGAACGCGATCGAACACGCTACGAAAAACAAAACAAGCAGGTCCGCTTCTCGGAAAGAGATAACATGCATAGCCGTTACGATCGATCTCCTTCCCCGTACCGCCGCGATTACAATAACAGATCGTATTCTCCGTATCGACGCGACGTAAACACAGCCGACCGGTCTCCTTCCCCGTATCGCCGCAATGTTTACGACTTCGAAGACCGCCGGGACGACCCTTTGTATTCGCCGCGTCAACCGTCGACAAGCCGCTACGATAACTCGCCGCGATTTGATCGATCGAATTCCTTCACGCGTTACGAAGATTCACCGCGTTCGCGTACGCCTACTCCCGCGTATCAATCCGCGTCCGCCGATCGGACAAATAATTCGCGACGTCCGGACAACGAACGTCCATCGAACACGTACACGCCGCCACAACGCCGCGACGCGTATAATTCAAATTCGCGCGCGCCCAACAAATTTTGCAACTATTGCAAAATTCCCGGTCACGACATTCACGAATGTCGTAAACGCGAGTCAAACAATCGTAGCCAGTCGGGAAACGGATCGCACCTCCCGTCAGCCACGAACTTCCGACGGGAGGCCAGCCAAACGGTTCGAGCAATAGCGCAAGCGACCGAGACGGAGGCAAGCAATTCGTCTCAAGAATAGCTTTTAATCCGAGCACCGCCGTCCCGCATGTCGAAATTAATTTTCCGGAGACCACCTCCGCCACTCGTATCATGATAGATACCGGTTCCGAACCGAATCTAATCAAAGCGTCATTTCTCAAGCCTACCGCGACAATAGATTCACGCGAGCGAATTTTGGTAACCGGGATTACCGACGAGTTAGTCGCGACTCTTGGCTCCACGTCGTTGACCATTTCTGGCGTGCCGGTAGAGTTTCAAGTAATACCAGACACGTTCGGAATCCCATCCGACGGCGTCCTCGGCTCGGCGTTCCTTATTAAAGGAGCCCTAATATCGTACAAAAATCGCTGCGTGAAATGGCACGCAGACGAGTTTCCATTTTTGAACGAGAAGCAATTGTCTCAGGGATCGCGACCTCCCGCGGCCATGACGCTAGAAACGACCGACCGTAAAAGCAAGCGCCCAAAAGGGGACGATACTGGAGCGAGCGCGTTAATCCCCAAGCGGTTAACTCGTATCCTCGGCGACACAATGAGTGAAATCGCGACGCTTAAGACAACGGATAACCGTACTAAATCGGAAAGGATGAAGTCCGACTGCTCGAAGAACGAGGAAAAATTTATTTCCTCATCGACGCGAAACCCATTGAATATCAATGCGAAAAATGATGTCCGCGAACATCATCACCCGGCACTAGAACGAAAGAGAGTGAACTCCATCCTTATCCCAAAAACCGCGAATAGATTAAAAATGTATCATCATTTTCAAAGATGTACTACGGTAGCGATCAACCCGCGAGCTTTAGATTTTAGATACGACCAAACGACGGAATTAATAGGAGCTAACACGCGCGAGATAGATAGTCCGCTCCACCGCCCAAACCGACCGGAAGAGATAACCGATACAGATAGCGAGAGGTCCACGGGTATCCCGTGTCATCTGAAACAAAAACCCCATATAGATTATAGATATCGGAGAAGTCCGATAAATAGTAATAGGAACTGCGTTACCCCCTCTACGATGCCAACGAAATGGCATCCCAAACGGAGACGAAAAAAATCCCGTCAGTTGCTCCGCGACACTGACAAGATGCACGCCGCGAATCTTGTCTTTCTCTACGCGTCCCTACGCTCCGCCGCCGCGTTAGTGGGCTACGACTGTGGTGGTAGCACACTTAATGTAACAACCTTCTCGACCGTCGATAAACCTAGATGTGATTATACTGCCGAGAAACCTTCTACACAGGATATACAGATCCAGCTGCTGCAGATGATCGACTACGATGACACACACATTTACCAGTGTAAAATCGAGGTCGATCGCACCATCTACCATTGTGGCATGCATTCCCACACGTCGGTAGTGCACAATGGCAGACAACAGTACATCCTGTCCACACCGCGCGAGATCTGCAGGCTGATGCACGATTCCGGCAATCTGTTTCTGCCACCGGGGACCCAAATAACTGGACTGATGATCAATTCAACGACGTCCAGAAGCATAACCTTGGCAGGCTCCCTCCAACAAGACGGCACGTGCGGCGGCACGACATACAGCGACCCGTTTGGTACCTGGAACGACGTGGTTGTGCAAGCCGTAATTAAAATTACTCTCCGAGAGCGGTACGCTTCGGTTAAACTGGGCGACAATGACATCATCCTACCCTCCGGACAACACTGCAAGCTAAGTAGAGAATATTGTATGGACTCAGAGGACGGTTATACGTACTGGACGTCCATCCCTTCGTCTCAGTGCAAATTTAACGAGTTTGACATGTTATACGAGGGCAAGAGCGCGAAAACGACCTCTCGAAATGACTCCACGATCATTTATACAGTTGCAACCGGTGACACAGCGTTCGCCCTGACCAGTACGGGACGAACAACTGTCTGCGGTTATACTCTCATTAAAACAGAACACCCGAAGCTATTAATAATCGAGACAGAAAAGGAAGGAAAATTCAAGACCCATAAAAGAACAAAAATAGCTAATATAGATATATTTTCATACATTAACACAAAGTTTGTCTACACAGAAAAACACATCAAACAGCAGATCATCTCGATGTACAAGGATGTAATGAAACAGAAATGCAAATTGGAGAGACAAATCTTGAGGAACGCAATCGCACTGGTCCACACGTCGCCAGCAGAGGTGGCCACCACGCTTGTCAAGGAACCGGGGTATATGGCCATCCAGTCCGGCGAGGTTATACACATCGTCAAGTGTATTCCGGTCCAAGTTACCCTGCGAAAGACGAAAGAGTGCTATGATGAACTTCCGGTGTCACATAGAAATGAGTCGTACTTCGTGACTCCACGCCATCGGATTCTCACCAGGGTGGGAACCCAGAGGGAATGCAACGAATTGATTGCACCTACCTACAGAATTCACGGCACGTGGTACCGTATGACGCCACGACCGGTGGAAACTGTATCACCAACGCCGCTTCAGCCCTTGACCGAGTCCGCGTGGCGTTACACCAACCCCGCGAATCTCGCGAACGGAGGTATCTATTCCCAGGAAGAGATACAGAAGTTTAACGCCCATATTATGTTCCCCATAGAAAAGACAGCGATTGTCAACTCTATTGCCCAAGGAGCCTCGGGCAGAGCATACTCCGGGGAAGCGGTGAATTTTTACAACCTCATGGACGAGAAAACCTTGGAGAAACTAGCAGAAAGTACGAGCCGACGTCTATGGAAGGGATTCGTCGAGTTCGGATCGGCCATGGCAGGTGTCATCGGCGTCTACACTGCCTTCAAGGTTGTAAAAATCTGCATCAACACCATCCTCAACGGTATGGCGCTCCACAACGCTTACGGATGTGGTATCCAATTGATAGCGGCCTGCTGGAGTGCCCTAACGCACTTTTGCCTGTTCCTGAGGGACAGAGAAGAAACGAATGCAGCAAACGGACCGAAACCACTGGAATGTGTAACAGTGCCTGTGACCAGTGCACCGTCGATCAGTGGACAAATCAGTGTTGAGAACGAACAAAGCGTCGAAAGACTATATCCTCGGATTAGTAGACGACTCTCATACTCGAGCGACTGAATGTATGTATGTGTGTGTGTGCGAAAATAATTTCCCTTCTGGAAATTATTTTTCCCGCGGATGGGAGGTGTCACGTCCGCCGACTGCACCTCCGTCGGACGTGTTGCCGCTTCACGGCGCACGTAGGTGACTCCTGACGTCACCACTGTCGACCGTTGTCGAGCGTGTTGCCGCTTCACGGCGCACATAGTATAGTTAGCAATAAGCAATATATTATTCTTTCATATTTACTCTTTAGATATAATCAATTATACTTACCATCATATTTACTCGCTAGACATAGATACTTACCTTATACATTTATCTTTTGATACTTACCTTATACATTTATCTTTGATACTTACCTTTCGATACTTACCTTTTCAGCTTTGATATTATAGAGTCCTAGGTTAGCATATAAGTACACTACTCGATGTAACGCAAACACCGCTAGTTATAAGTTACCGACGTCTCTACCTACCTTTATACTTACCTTCAGTTCTATACTCAGTTCTTGCTTTCTTCAATACTTACCGACAGTCTCCATACTTACCGTACACTTACCTTAGAGTCTATAGCTTCACCTGAAATAGATAGAATAATTTTAACTTCAATATTATAATTTTGGTTAACGTTTAAAAATTGTCATAGCATGCGTGCGAGCGCCCGTTACGCGCGAAGACGCTCGCCAGTACCCCAGAGGGTCCTAGCGAGCCCCTCCACCGACCACCGACGCGCGCGTCACTCGAGCGCCCCACTCCGCGAGCTACCCCCACTCCGGGAGTAGCTCACTCTCGCCGTGCGCGAACGGCGAGCGGACCTCCGTCTAGTCGGCCTCCGACACAAGTCGACGTTAGTCGACTTCACGATATTTTCTCCGGCTTTTTATATTCGGCTTTATATCTCCGGCATTCTTATACTGTTCAATCTCCGGCTCTCTTTGTTCACTCGGCGTTGCATCGACACTTAGTGTTATTTTTGTATTAATATATATTCACATTTATCTTTCGAATTCATTAAAGTTATTTTCATTCTCTTTATTTAAACCTTAAATTCAGTTTTGGTTATTTCACGCGCTCCTTTCCTCGCGCCGACATCGAATCGTTTTCTCACGTAAGTATACGAGGTGCGGGATACTGTCTTCATTATTTCGATTCTGATAAATACGCTGAATCTCACTAGTGTGCCAAGTAGCCCGGCAGTGGCTCTACACGACCGTGAAACTCAGTTGTAATTATTTCTTGCATTTAATCCGCGATACCTTTATCAGTATCTCATGCCTCGACGCGCCGGGCGCAAATATCAAATACGTAAGATCGCGCGCGCTTACGTTTCGGAAGATACTCCGCGACAACGATACAGTAGCTTGCTCGGTGTACGCGAATTACCCGCGATTCGCGCTGATAAAATCGTCAACGTACGCCTGAGAGTCCTGGAGCAGCAGCCGCAGAGCAGTATCAACGATACGAGAGCGTACGAGATTTCCCAGAGTCAGCCACAGCATCCTACAGAGGTTCCTGATCAGCCACGAGAAGCTGAAATTCATGAAGGAAGCCAGAAGCAGCAGCAGCAGAGGCTAAGCGTAGCAGAGAACGAGCGTTCCTGTCCTCGAACGAGCGACTAAGCAGATTCGCTGTATAATATTGAAAGCGATATCTACAACGGTGAGTCGTTTCCAAATTATCGTTAGGGCCGTAGAGTCTCGCGATCCCGACTTAGACGTGGACGTACCGTGCCGCGTGGAGTCAAAAGCTGTAGACATTTTTACGTTTTATCCGTGACTGCGATTCGCGACCCGCTATTCTTTTATTTTTCGCGTTTCGACGTCCCGGGACGTAACATTTGCGTGAAAAATCGATGAATTTGTATGCAAATACGCGAATATGTCTCAGAAACCAGGAATTGCCATGAAATTAAGCGATATATCGAGTTTATGCGATGAATCTTTGTGCCACACGTCTGTTTCTGTACCGATTCGTTGTTTTGCGTGAAAAATCGATGAATTTGTATGCAAATACGCGAATATGTCTCAGAAACCAGGAATTGCCATGAAATTAAGCGATATATCGAGTTTATGCGATGAATCTTTGTGCCACACGTCTGTTTCTGTACCGATTCGTTGTTTTGCGTGAAAAATCGATGAATTTGTATGCAAATACGCGAATATGTCTCAGAAACCAGGAATTGCCATGAAATTAAGCGATATATCGAGTTTATGCGATGAATCTTTGTGCCACACGTCTGTTTCTGTACCGATTCGTTGTTTTGCGTGAAAAATCGATGAATTTGTATGCAAATACGCGAATATGTCTCAGAAACCAGGAATTGCCATGAAATTAAGCGATATATCGAGTTTATGCGATGAATCTTTGTGCCACACGTCTGTTTCTGTACCGATTCGTTGTTTTGCGTGAAAAATCGATGAATTTGTATGCAAATACGCGAATATGTCTCAGAAACCAGGAATTGCCATGAAATTAAGCGATATAATCGAGTTTATGCGATGAATCTTTGTGCCACACGTCTGTTTCTGTACCGATTCGTTGTTTTGCGTGAAAAATCGATGAATTTGTATGCAAATACGCGAATATGTCTCAGAAACCAGGAATTGCCATGAAATTAAGCGATATATCGAGTTTATGCGATGAATCTTTGTGCCACACGTCTGTTTCTGTACCGATTCGTTGTTTTGCGTGAAAAATCGATGAATTTGTATGCAAATACGCGAATATGTCTCAGAAACCAGGAATTGCCATGAAATTAAGCGATATATCGAGTTTATGCGATGAATCTTTGTGCATCACGTCTGTTTCTGTACCGATTCGTTGTTTTGCGTGAAAAATCGATGAATTTGTATGAAAATACGCGAATATGTCTCAGAAACCAGGAATTGCCATGAAATTAAGCGATATATCGAGTTTATGCGATGAATCTTTGTGCCACACGTCTGTTTCTGTACCGATTCGTTGTTTTGCGTGAAAAATCGATGAATTTGTATGCAAATACGCGAATATGTCTCAGAAACCAGGAATTGCCATGAAATTAAGCGATATATCGAGTTTATGCGATGAATCTTTGTGCCACACGTCTGTTTCTGTACCGATTCGTTGTTTTGCGTGAAAAATCGATGAATTTGTATGCAAATACGCGAATATGTCTCAGAAACCAGGAATTGCCATGAAATTAAGCGATATATCTAGTTTATGCGATGAATCTTTGTGCATCACGTCTGTTTCTGTACCGATTCGTTGTTTTGCGTGAAAAATCGATGAATTTGTATGAAAATACGCGAATATGTCTCAGAAACCAGGAATTGCCATGAAATTAAGCGATATATCGAGTTTATGCGATGAATCTTTGTGCATCACATCTGTTTCTGTACCGATTCGTTGTTTTGCGTGAAAAATCGATGCATTTGTATGCAAATACGCGAATATGTCTCAGAAACCAGGAATTGCCATGAAATTAAGCGATATATCGAGTTTATGCGATGAATCTTTGTGCATCACGTCTGTTTCTGTACCGATTCGTTGTTTTGCGTGAAAAATCGATGAATTTGTATGAAAATACGCGAATATGTCTCAGAAACCAGGAATTGCCATGAAATTAAGCGATATATCGAGTTTATGCGATGAATCTTTGTGCCACACGTCTGTTTCTGTACCGATTCGTTGTTTTGCGTGAAAAATCGATGAATTTGTATGCAAATACGCGAATATGTCTCAGAAACCAGGAATTGCCATGAAATTAAGCGATATATCGAGTTTATGCGATGAATCTTTGTGCCACACGTCTGTTTCTGTACCGATTCGTTGTTTTGCGTGAAAAATCGATGAATTTGTATGCAAATACGCGAATATGTCTCAGAAACAAGGAATTGCCATGAAATTAAGCGATATATCGAGTTTATGCGATGAATCTTTGTGCATCACGTCTGTTTCTGTACCGATTCGTTGTTTTGCGTGAAAAATCGATGAATTTGTATGCAAATACGCGAATATGTCTCAGAAACCAGGAATTGCCATGAAATTAAGCGATATATCGAGTTTATGCGATGAATCTTTGTGCCACACGTCTGTTTCTGTACCGATTCGTTGTTTTGCGTGAAAAATCGATGAATTTGTATGCAAATACGCGAATATGTCTCAGAAACCAGGAATTGCCATGAAATTAAGCGATATATCGAGTTTATGCGATGAATCTTTGTGCCACACGTCTGTTTCTGTACCGATTCGTTGTTTTGCGTGAAAAATCGATGAATTTGTATGCAAATACGCGAATATGTCTCAGAAACCAGGAATTGCCATGAAATTAAGCGATATATCGAGTTTATGCGATGAATCTTTGTGCCACACGTCTGTTTCTGTACCGATTCGTTGTTTTGCGTGAAAAATCGATGAATTTGTATGCAAATACGCGAATATGTCTCAGAAACCAGGAATTGCCATGAAATTAAGCGATATATCGAGTTTATGCGATGAATCTTTGTGCCACACGTCTGTTTCTGTACCGATTCGTTGTTTTGCGTGAAAAATCGATGAATTTGTATGCAAATACGCGAATATGTCTCAGAAACCAGGAATTGCCATGAAATTAAGCGATATAATCGAGTTTATGCGATGAATCTTTGTGCCACACGTCTGTTTCTGTACCGATTCGTTGTTTTGCGTGAAAAATCGATGAATTTGTATGCAAATACGCGAATATGTCTCAGAAACCAGGAATTGCCATGAAATTAAGCGATATATCGAGTTTATGCGATGAATCTTTGTGCATCACGTCTGTTTCTGTACCGATTCGTTGTTTTGCGTGAAAAATCGATGAATTTGTATGAAAATACGCGAATATGTCTCAGAAACCAGGAATTGCCATGAAATTAAGCGATATATCGAGTTTATGCGATGAATCTTTGTGCCACACGTCTGTTTCTGTACCGATTCGTTGTTTTGCGTGAAAAATCGATGAATTTGTATGCAAATACGCGAATATGTCTCAGAAACCAGGAATTGCCATGAAATTAAGCGATATATCGAGTTTATGCGATGAATCTTTGTGCCACACGTCTGTTTCTGTACCGATTCGTTGTTTTGCGTGAAAAATCGATGAATTTGTATGCAAATACGCGAATATGTCTCAGAAACCAGGAATTGCCATGAAATTAAGCGATATATCGAGTTTATGCGATGAATCTTTGTGCATCACGTCTGTTTCTGTACCGATTCGTTGTTTTGCGTGAAAAATCGATGAATTTGTATGAAAATACGCGAATATGTCTCAGAAACCAGGAATTGCCATGAAATTAAGCGATATATCGAGTTTATGCGATGAATCTTTGTGCATCACATCTGTTTCTGTACCGATTCGTTGTTTTGCGTGAAAAATCGATGCATTTGTATGCAAATACGCGAATATGTCTCAGAAACCAGGAATTGCCATGAAATTAAGCGATATATCGAGTTTATGCGATGAATCTTTGTGCATCACGTCTGTTTCTGTACCGATTCGTTGTTTTGCGTGAAAAATCGATGAATTTGTATGAAAATACGCGAATATGTCTCAGAAACCAGGAATTGCCATGAAATTAAGCGATATATCGAGTTTATGCGATGAATCTTTGTGCCACACGTCTGTTTCTGTACCGATTCGTTGTTTTGCGTGAAAAATCGATGAATTTGTATGCAAATACGCGAATATGTCTCAGAAACCAGGAATTGCCACGAAATTAAGCGATATATCGAGTTTATGCGATGAATCTTTGTGCCACACGTCTGTTTCTGTACCGATTCGTTGTTTTGCGTGAAAAATCGATGAATTTGTATGCAAATACGCGAATATGTCTCAGAAACCAGGAATTGCCATGAAATTAAGCGATATATCGAGTTTATGCGATGAATCTTTGTGCATCACGTCTGTTTCTGTACCGATTCGTTGTTTTGCGTGAAAAATCGATGAATTTGTATGAAAATACGCGAATATGTCTCAGAAACCAGGAATTGCCATGAAATTAAGCGATATATCGAGTTTATGCGATGAATCTTTGTGCCACACGTCTGTTTCTGTACCGATTCGTTGTTTTGCGTGAAAAATCGATGAATTTGTATGCAAATACGCGAATATGTCTCAGAAACCAGGAATTGCCATGAAATTAAGCGATATATCGAGTTTATGCGATGAATCTTTGTGCCACACGTCTGTTTCTGTACCGATTCGTTGTTTTGCGTGAAAAAATCGATGAATTTGTATGCAAATACGCGAATATGTCTCAGAAACCAGGAATTGCCATGAAATTAAGCGATATATCGAGTTTATGCGATGAATCTTTGTGCCACACGTCTGTTTCTGTACCGATTCGTTGTTTTGCGTGAAAAATCGATGAATTTGTATGAAAATACGCGAATATGTCTCAGAAACCAGGAATTGCCATGAAATTAAGCGATATATCGAGTTATGCGATGAATCTTTGTGCCACACGTCTGTTTCTGTACCGATTCGTTGTTTTGCGTGAAAAATCGATGAATTTGTATGCAAATACGCAAATATGTCTCAGAAACCAGGAATTGCCATGAAATTAAGCGATATAATCGAGTTTATGCGATGAATCTTTGTGCCACACGTCTGTTTCTGTACCGATTCGTTGTTTTGCGTGAAAAATCGATGAATTTGTATGCAAATACGCGAATATGTCTCAGAAACCAGGAATTGCCATGAAATTAAGCGATATATTCGAGTTTATGCGATGAATCTTTGTGCATCACTTCCTGTTTCTGTACCGATTCGTTGTTTTGCGTGAAAAATCGATGAATTTGTATGCAAATACGCGAATATGTCTCAGAAACCAGGAATTGCCATGAAATTAAGCGATATATCGAGTTTATGCGATGAATCTTTGTGCATCACGTCTGTTTCTGTACCGATTCGTTGTTTTGCGTGAAAAAATCGATGAATTTGTATGAAAATACGCGAATATGTCTCAGAAACCAGGAATTGCCATGAAATTAAGCGATATATCGAGTTTATGCGATGAATCTTTGTGCCACACGTCTGTTTCTGTACCGATTCGTTGTTTTGCGTGAAAAATCGATGAATTTGTATGCAAATACGCGAATATGTCTCAGAAACCAGGAATTGCCATGAAATTAAGCGATATATCGAGTTTATGCGATGAATCTTTGTGCATCACGTCTGTTTCTGTACCGATTCGTTGTTTTGCGTGAAAAATCGATGAATTTGTATGAAAATACGCGAATATGTCTCAGAAACCAGGAATTGCCATGAAATTAAGCGATATATCGAGTTTATGCGATGAATCTTTGTGCCACACGTCTGTTTCTGTACCGATTCGTTGTTTTGCGTGAAAAATCGATGAATTTGTATGCAAATACGCGAATATGTCTCAGAAACCAGGAAATTGCCATGAAATTAAGCGATATATCGAGTTTATGCGATGAATCTTTGTGCCACACGTCTGTTTCTGTACCGATTCGTTGTTTTGCGTGAAAAATCGATGAATTTGTATGCAAATACGCGAATATGTCTCAGAAACCAGGGTATTGCCATGAAATTAAGCGATATATCGAGTTTTATGCGATGAATCTTTGTGCCACACGTCTGTTTCTGTACCGATTCGTTGTTTTGCGTGAAAAATCGATGAATTTGTATGAAAATACGCGAATATGTCTCAGAAACCAGGAATTGCCATGAAATTAAGCGATATATCGAGTTTATGCGATGAATCTTTGTGCCACACGTCTGTTTCTGTACCGATTCGTTGTTTTGCGTGAAAAATCGATGAATTTGTATGCAAATACGCGAATATGTCTCAGAAACCAGGAATTGCCATGAAATTAAGCGATATATCGAGTTTATGCGATGAATCTTTGTGCCACACGTCTGTTTCTGTACCGATTCGTTGTTTTGCGTGAAAAATCGATGAATTTGTATGCAAATACGCGAATATGTCTCAGAAACCAGGAATTGCCATGAAATTAAGCGATATATCGAGTTTATGCGATGAATCTTTGTGCCACACGTCTGTTTCTGTACCGATTCGTTGTTTTGCGTGAAAAATCGATGAATTTGTATGCAAATACGCGAATATGTCTCAGAAACCAGGAATTGCCATGAAATTAAGCGATATATCGAGTTTATGCGATGAATCTTTGTGCATCACGTCTGTTTCTGTACCGATTCGTTGTTTTGCGTGAAAAATCGATGAATTTGTATGAAAATACGCGAATATGTCTCAGAAACCAGGAATTGCCATGAAATTAAGCGATATATCGAGTTTTATGCGATGAATCTTTGTGCATCACATCTGTTTCTGTACCGATTCGTTGTTTTGCGTGAAAAATCGATGCATTTGTATGCAAATACGCGAATATGTCTCAGAAACCAGGAATTGCCATGAAATTAAGCGATATATCGAGTTTATGCGATGAATCTTTGTGCATCACGTCTGTTTCTGTACCGATTCGTTGTTTTGCGTGAAAAATCGATGAATTTGTATGAAAATACGCGAATATGTCTCAGAAACCAGGGAATTGCCATGAAATTAAGCGATATATCGAGTTTATGCGATGAATCTTTGTGCCACACGTCTGTTTCTGTACCGATTCGGTTGTTTTGCGTGAAAAATCGATGAATTTGTATGCAAATACGCGAATATGTCTCAGAAACCAGGAATTGCCATGAAATTAAGCGATATATCGAGTTTATGCGATGAATCTTTGTGCCACACGTCTGTTTCTGTACCGATTCGTTGTTTTGCGTGAAAAATCGATGAATTTGTATGCAAATACGCGAATATGTCTCAGAAACCAGGAATTGCCATGAAATTAAGCGATATATCGAGTTTATGCGATGAATCTTTGTGCATCACGTCTGTTTCTGTACCGATTCGTTGTTTTGCGTGAAAAATCGATGAATTTGTATGAAAATACGCGAATATGTCTCAGAAACCAGGAATTGCCATGAAATTAAGCGATATATCGAGTTTATGCGATGAATCGCTTAATTTCATGGCAATTCTGTTTCTGTACCGATTCGTTGTTTTGCGTGAAAAATCGATGAATTTGTATGCAAATACGCGAATATGTCTCAGAAACCAGGAATTGCCATGAAATTAAGCGATATATCGAGTTTATGCGATGAATCTTTGTGCCACACGTCTGTTTCTGTACCGATTCGTTGTTTTGCGTGAAAAATCGATGAATTTGTATGCAAATACGCGAATATGTCTCAGAAACCAGGAATTGCCATGAAATTAAGCGATATATCGAGTTTATGCCATGAATCTTTGTGCCACACGTCTGTTTCTGTACCGATTCGTTGTTTTGCGTGAAAAATCGATGAATTTGTATGCAAATACGCGAATATGTCTCAGAAACCAGGAATTGCCATGAAATTAAGCGATATATCGAGTTTATGCGATGAATCTTTGTGCCACACGTCTGTTTCTGTACCGATTCGTTGTTTTGCGTGAAAAAATCGATGAATTTGTATGAAAATACGCGAATATGTCTCAGAAACCAGGAATTGCCATGAAATTAAGCGATATATCGAGTTTATGCGATGAATCTTTGTGCATCACATCTGTTTCTGTACCGATTCGTTGTTTTGCGTGAAAAATCGATGAATTTGTATGCAAATACGCGAATATGTCTCAGAAACCAGGAATTGCCATGAAATTAAGCGATATATCGAGTTTATGCGATGAATCTTTGTGCCACACGTCTGTTTCTGTACCGATTCGTTGTTTTGCGTGAAAAATCGATGAATTTGTATGCAAATACGCGAATATGTCTCAGAAACCAGGAATTGCCATGAAATTAAGCGATATATCGAGTTTATGCGATGAATCTTTGTGCATCACGTCTGTTTCTGTACCGATTCGTTGTTTTGCGTGAAAAATCGATGAATTGGTATGAAAATACGCGAATATGTCTCAGAAACCAGGAATTGCCATGAAATTAAGCGATATATCGAGTTTATGCGATGAATCTTTGTGCCACACGTCTGTTTCTGTACCGATTCGTTGTTTTGCGTGAAAAATCGATGAATTTGTATGCAAATACGCGAATATGTCTCAGAAACCAGGAATTGCCATGAAATTAAGCGATATATCGAGTTTATGCGATGAATCTTTGTGCCACACGTCTGTTTCTGTACCGATTCGTTGTTTTGCGTGAAAAATCGATGAACTTGTATGCAAATACGCGAATATGTCTCAGAAACCAGGAATTGCCATGAAATTAAGCGATATATCGAGTTTATGCGATGAATCTTTGTGCATCACATCTGTTTCTGTACCGATACGTTGTTTTGCGTGAAAAATCGATGAATTTGTATGCAAATACGCGAATATGTCTCAGAAACCAGGAATTGCCATGAAATTAAGCGATATATCGAGTTTATGCGATGAATCTTTGTGCATCACATCTGTTTCTGTACCGATACGTTGTTTTGCGTGAAAAATCGATGAATTTGTATGCAAATACGCGAATATGTCTCAGAAACCAGGAATTGCCATGAAATTAAGCGATATATCGAGTTTATGCGATGAATCTTTGTGCCACACGTCTGTTTCTGTACCGATTCGTTGTTTTGCGTGAAAAATCGATGAATTTGTATGCAAATACGCGAATATGTCTCAGAAACCAGGAATTGCCATGAAATTAAGCGATATATCGAGTTTATGCGATGAATCTTTGTGCATCACGTCTGTTTCTGTACCGATTCGTTGTTTTGCGTGAAAAATCGATGAATTTGTATGCAAATACGCGAATATGTCTCAGAAACCAGGAATTGCCATGAAATTAAGCGATATATCGAGTTTATGCGATGAATCTTTGTGCCACACGTCTGTTTCTGTACCGATTCGTTGTTTTGCGTGAAAAATCGATGAATTTGTATGCAAATACGCGAATATGTCTCAGAAACCAGGAATTGCCATGAAATTAAGCGATATATCGAGTTTATGCGATGAATCTTTGTGCATCACGTCTGTTTCTGTACCGATTCGTTGTTTTGCGTGAAAAATCGATGAATTGGTATGAAAATACGCGAATATGTCTCAGAAACCAGGAATTGCCATGAAATTAAGCGATATATCGAGTTTATGCGATGAATCTTTGTGCCACACGTCTGTTTCTGTACCGATTCGTTGTTTTGCGTGAAAAATCGATGAATTTGTATGCAAATACGCGAATATGTCTCAGAAACCAGGAATTGCCATGAAATTAAGCGATATATCGAGTTTATGCGATGAATCTTTGTGCCACACGTCTGTTTCTGTACCGATTCGTTGTTTTGCGTGAAAAATCGATGAACTTGTATGCAAATACGCGAATATGTCTCAGAAACCAGGAATTGCCATGAAATTAAGCGATATATCGAGTTTATGCGATGAATCTTTGTGCATCACATCTGTTTCTGTACCGATACGTTGTTTTGCGTGAAAAATCGATGAATTTGTATGCAAATACGCGAATATGTCTCAGAAACCAGGAATTGCCATGAAATTAAGCGATATATCGAGTTTATGCGATGAATCTTTGTGCATCACATCTGTTTCTGTACCGATACGTTGTTTTGCGTGAAAAATCGATGAATTTGTATGCAAATACGCGAATATGTCTCAGAAACCAGGAATTGCCATGAAATTAAGCGATATATCGAGTTTATGCGATGAATCTTTGTGCCACACGTCTGTTTCTGTACCGATTCGTTGTTTTGCGTGAAAAATCGATGAATTTGTATGCAAATACGCGAATATGTCTCAGAAACCAGGAATTGCCATGAAATTAAGCGATATATCGAGTTTATGCGATGAATCTTTGTGCATCACGTCTGTTTCTGTACCGATTCGTTGTTTTGCGTGAAAAATCGATGAATTTGTATGAAAATCCGCGAATATGTCTCAGAAACCAGGAATTGCCATGAAATTAAGCGATATATCGAGTTTATGCGATGAATCTTTGTGCATCACATCTGTTTCTGTACCGATTCGATGTTTTGCGTGAAAAATCGATGAATTTGTATGCAAATACGCGAATATGTCTCAGAAACCAGGAATTGCCATGAAATTAAGCGATATATCGAGTTTATGCGATGAATATTTGTGCCACACGTCTGTTTCTGTACCGATTCGTTGTTTTGCGTGAAAAATCGATGAATTTGTATGCAAATACGCGAATATGTCTCAGAAACCAGGAATTGCCATGAAATTAAGCGATATATCGAGTTTATGCGATGAATCTTTGTGCATCACGTCTGTTTCTGTACCGATTCGTTGTTTTGCGTGAAAAATCGATGAATTTGTATGAAAATACGCGAATATGTCTCAGAAACCAGGAATTGCCATGAAATTAAGCGATATATCGAGTTTATGCGATGAATCTTTGTGCATCACATCTGTTTCTGTACCGATTCGTTGTTTTGCGTGAAAAATCGATGCATTTGTATGCAAATACGCGAATATGTCTCAGAAACCAGGAATTGCCATGAAATTAAGCGATATATCGAGTTTATGTGATGAATCTTTGTGCCACACGTCTGTTTCTGTACCGATTCGTTGTTTTGCGTGAAAAATCGATGAATTTGTATGCAAATACGCGAATATGTCTCAGAAACCAGGAATTGCCATGAAATAAGCGATATATCGAGTTTATGCGATGAATCTTTGTGCCACACGTCTGTTTCTGTACCGATTCGTTGTTTTGCGTGAAAAATCGATGAATTTGTATGCAAATACGCGAATATGTCTCAGAAACCAGGAATTGCCATGAAATTAAGCGATATATCGAGTTTATGCGATGAATCTTTGTGCATCACGTCTGTTTCTGTACCGATTCGTTGTTTTGCGTGAAAAATCGATGAATTTGTATGAAAATACGCGAATATGTCTCAGAAACCAGGAATTGCCATGAAATTAAGCGATATATCGAGTTTATGCGATGAATCTTTGTGCCACACGTCTGTTTCTGTACCGATTCGTTGTTTTGCGTGAAAAATCGATGAATTTGTATGCAAATACGCGAATATGTCTCAGAAACCAGGAATTGCCATGAAATTAAGCGATATATCGAGTTTATGCGATGAATCTTTGTGCCACACGTCTGTTTCTGTACCGATTCGTTGTTTTGCGTGAAAAATCGATGAATTTGTATGCAAATACGCGAATATGTCTCAGAAACCAGGAATTGCCATGAAATTAAGCGATATATCGAGTTTATGCGATGAATCTTTGTGCATCACGTCTGTTTCTGTACCGATTCGTTGTTTTGCGTGAAAAATCGATGAATTTGTATGAAAATACGCGAATATGTCTCAGAAACCAGGAATTGCCATGAAATTAAGCGATATAATCGAGTTTATGCGATGAATCTTTGTGCATCACGTCTGTTTCTGTACCGATTCGTTGTTTTGCGTGAAAAATCGATGAATTTGTATGCAAATACGCGAATATGTCTCAGAAACCAGGAATTGCCATGAAATTAAGCGATATATCGAGTTTATGCGATGAATCTTTGTGCCACACGTCTGTTTCTGTACCGATTCGTTGTTTTGCGTGAAAAATCGATGAATTTGTATGAAAATACGCGAATATGTCTCAGAAACCAGGAATTGCCATGAAATTAAGCGATATATCGAGTTTATGCGATGAATCTTTGTGCATCACATCTGTTTCTGTACCGATTCGTTGTTTGGCGTGAAAAATCGATGAATTTGTATGCAAATACGCGAATATGTCTCAGAAACCAGGAATTGCCATGAAATTAAGCGATATATCGAGTTTATGCGATGAATCTTTGTGCCACACGTCTGTTTCTGTACCGATTCGTTGTTTTGCGTGAAAAATCGATGAATTTGTATGCAAATACGCGAATATGTCTCAGAAACCAGGAATTGCCATGAAATTAAGCGATATATCGAGTTTATGCGATGAATCTTTTGTGCATCACGTCTGTTTCTGTACCGATTCGTTGTTTTGCGTGAAAAATCGATGAATTGGTATGAAAATACGCGAATATGTCTCAGAAACCAGGAATTGCCATGAAATTAAGCGATATATCGAGTTTATGCGATGAATCTTTGTTGCCACACGTCTGTTTCTGTACCGATTCGTTGTTTTGCGTGAAAAATCGATGAATTTGTATGCAAATTCGCGAATATGTCTCAGAAACCAGGAATTGCCATGAAATTAAGCGATATATCGAGTTTATGCGATGAATCTTTGTGCCACACGTCTGTTTCTGTACCGATTCGTTGTTTTGCGTGAAAAATCGATGAACTTGTATGCAAATACGCGAATATGTCTCAGAAACCAGGAATTGCCATGAAATTAAGCGATATATCGAGTTTATGCGATGAATCTTTGTGCATCACGTCTGTTTCTGTACCGATTCGTTGTTTTGCGTGAAAAATCGATGAATTTGTATGAAAAATACGCGAATATGTCTCAGAAACCAGGAATTGCCATGAAATTAAGCGATATATCGAGTTTATGCGATGAATCTTTGTGCCACACGTCTGTTTCTGTACCGATTCGTTGTTTTGCGTGAAAAATCGATGAATTTGTATGCAATACGCGAATATGTCTCAGAAACCAGGAATTGCCATGAAATTAAGCGATATATCGAGTTTATGCGATGAATCTTTGTGCATCACGTCTGTTTCTGTACCGATTCGTTGTTTTGCGTGAAAAATCGATGAATTTGTATGCAAATACGCGAATATGTCTCAGAAACCAGGAATTGCCATGAAATTAAGCGATATATCGAGTTTATGCGATGAATCTTTGTGCCACACGTCTGTTTCTGTACCGATTCGTTGTTTTGCGTGAAAAATCGATGCATTTGTATGCAAATACGCGAATATGTCTCAGAAACCAGGAATTGCCATGAAATTAAGCGATATATCGAGTTTATGCGATGAATCTTTTTTCCACACGTCTGTTTCTGTACCGATTCGTTGTTTTGCGTGAAAAATCGATGAATTTGTATGCAAATACGCGAATATGTCTCAGAAACCAGGAATTGCCATGAAATTAAGCGATATATCGAGTTTATGCGATGAATCTTTGTGCCACACGTCTGTTTCTGTACCGATTCGTTGTTTTGCGTGAAAAATCGATGAATTTGTATGCAAATACGCGAATATGTCTCAGAAACCAGGAATTGCCATGAAATTAAGCGATATATCGAGTTTATGCGATGAATCTTTGTGCCACACGTCTGTTTCTGTACCGATTCGTTGTTTTGCGTGAAAATCGATGAATTTGTATGCAAATACGCGATTATGTCTCAGAAACCAGGAATTGCCATGAAATTAAGCGATATATCGAGTTTATGCGATGAATCTTTGTGCATCACGTCTGTTTCTGTACCGATTCGTTGTTTTGCGTGAAAAAATCGATGAATTTGTATGAAAATACGCGAATATGTCTCAGAAACCAGGAATTGCCATGAAATTAAGCGATATATCGAGTTTATGCGATGAATCTTTGTGCATCACATCTGTTTCTGTACCGATTCGTTGTTTTGCGTGAAAAAATCGATGCATTTGTATGCAAATACGCGAATATGTCTCAGAAACCAGGAATTGCCATGAAATTAAGCGATATATCGAGTTTATGCGATGAATCTTTGTGCATCACGTCTGTTTCTGTACCGATTCGTTGTTTTGCGTGGAAAAATCGATGAATTTGTATGAAAATACGCGAATATGTCTCAGAAACCAGGAATTGCCATGAAATTAAGCGATTTATCGAGTTTTATGCGATGAATCTTTGTGCCACACGTCTGTTTCTGTACCGATTCGTTGTTTTGCGTGAAAAATCGATGAATTTGTATGCAAATACGCGAATATGTCTCAGAAACCAGGAATTGCCATGAAATTAAGCGATATATCGAGTTTATGCGATGAATCTTTGTGCCACACGTCTGTTTCTGTACCGATTCGTTGTTTTGCGTGAAAAATCGATGAATTTGTATGCAAATACGCGAATATGTCTCAGAAACCAGGAATTGCCATGAAATTAAGCGATATATCGAGTTTATGCGATGAATCTTTGTGCATCACGTCTGTTTCTGTACCGATTCGATGTTTTGCGTGAAAAATCGATGAATTTGTATGAAAATACGCGAATATGTCTCAGAAACCAGGAATTGCCATGAAATTAAGCGATATATCGAGTTTATGCGATGAATCTTTGTGCATCACATCTGTTTCTGTACCGATTCGTTGTTTTGCGTGAAAAATCGATGCATTTGTATGCAAATACGCGAATATGTCTCAGAAATCAGGAATTGCCATGAAATTAAGCGATATAATCGAGTTTATGCGATGAATCTTTGTGCATCACGTCTGTTTCTGTACCGATTCGTTGTTTTGCGTGAAAAATCGATGAATTTGTATGCAAATACGCGAATATGTCTCAGAAACCAGGAATTGCCATGAAATTAAGCGATATATCGAGTTTATGCGATGAATCTTTGTGCATCACATCTGTTTCTGTACCGATTCGTTGTTTTGTGTGAAAAATCGATGAATTTGTATGCAAATACGCGAATATGTCTCAGAAACCAGGAATTGCCATGAAATTAAGCGATATATCGAGTTTATGCGATGAATCTTTGTGCATCACGTCTGTTTCTGTACCGATTCGTTGTTTTGCGTGAAAAATCGATGAATTTGTATGAAAATACGCGAATATGTCTCAGAAAACCAGGAATTGCCATGAAATTAAGCGATATATCGAGTTTATGCGATGAATCTTTGTGCCACACGTCTGTTTCTGTACCGATTCGTTGTTTTGCGTGAAAAATCGATGAATTTGTATGCAAATACGCGAATATGTCTCAGAAACCAGGAATTGCCATGAAATTAAGCGATATATCGAGTTTATGCGATGAATCTTTGTGCATCACGTCTGTTTCTGTACCGATTCGTTGTTTTGCGTGAAAAATCGATGAATTGGTATGAAAATACGCGAATATGTCTCAGAAACCAGGAATTGCCATGAAATTAAGCGATATATCGAGTTTATTGCGATGAATCTTTGTGCCACACGTCTGTTTCTGTACCGATTCGTTGTTTTGCGTGAAAAAATCGATGAATTTGTATGCAAATACGCGAATATGTCTCAGAAACCAGGAATTGCCATGAAATTAAGCGATATATCGAGTTTATGCGATGAATCTTTGTGCCACACGTCTGTTTCTGTACCGATTCGTTGTTTTGCGTGAAAAATCCATGAATTTGTATGCAAATACGCGAATATGTCTAAGAAACCAGGAATTGCCATGAAATTAAGCGATATATCGAGTTTATGCGATGAATCTTTGTGCATCACGTCTGTTTCTGTACCGATTCGTTGTTTTGCGTGAAAAATCGATGAATTTGTATGAAAATACGCGAATATGTCTCAGAAACCAGGAATTGCCATGAAATTAAGCGATATATCGAGTTTATGCGATGAATCCTTTGTGCATCACATCTGTTTCTGTACCGATTCGTTGTTTTGCGTGAAAAATCGATGAATTTGTATGCAAATACGCGAATATGTCTCAGAAAACCAGGATTGCCATGAAATTAAGCGATATATCGAGTTTATGCGATGAATCTTTGTGCCACACGTCTGTTTCTGTACCGATTCGTTGTTTTGCGTGAAAAATCGATGAATTTGTATGCAAATACGCGAATATGTCTCAGAAACCAGGAATTGCCATGAAATTAAGCGATATATCGAGTTTATGCGATGAATCTTTGTGCATCACGTCTGTTTCTGTACCGATTCGTTGTTTTGCGTGAAAAATCGATGAATTGGTATGAAAATACGCGAATATGTCTCAGAAACCAGGAATTGCCATGAAATTAAGCGATATATCGAGTTTATGCGATGAATCTTTGTGCCACACGTCTGTTTCTGTACCGATTCGTTGTTTTGCGTGAAAAATCGATGAATTTGTATGAAAATGTCACGTCCGCCGACTGCACCTCCGTCGGACGTGTTGCCGCTTCACGGCGCACGCGGGTGACCTCTGACGTCACCACCGTCGACCGTTGTCGAGCGTGTTGCCGCTTCACGGCGCACATAGGATAAGTTAGTATAGTTAGTTTTAGTTATCATTCATATATTTCAGTTACCTTATTTTCTATATACCTACCTTTGATATATTACTCGCTAGATATAATCCTTTGTACTTACCTTTGATAGCCATTCATATTTACTCGCTAGATATAATTACTTACCTTTCATACTTACCGTTATACTCACCATTTAATACTTACCTTTTACCAATAACGTAGAGTCCTAGGTTAGCATATAAGTACACTATTCGATGTAACGCAAACACCGCTAGTTATAAGTTACCGACGCGTTCTACTTACCTTTATACGTACCTTCAGTCTATACTTCATTTTTACTAACTTCTTGCTTACCGACAGTCTTCATTCTCAGCACACACTTACCTTAGAGTCCATAGCAGCATCTGAAACAAACAGAATAATTTTATCTTTAATATTGTAATTTTGGCGATCAATTAAAATTCTGTAATAGCATGCGCGCGAGCGCCAGTTACGCGCGAAGACGCTCGCCAGTACCCCAGAGGGTCCTAGCGAGCCCCTCCACCGACCACCGACGCGCGCGTCACTCGTGCGCCCCACTCCGCGAGCTACCCCCACTCTGGGAGTAGCTCACTCTCGCCGTGCGCGAACAGCGTGCGGACCTCCGCCTAGTCGGCCTCCGACACAAGTCGACGTTAGTCGACTTCACGATATTTTCTCCGGCTTTTTATATTCGGCTTTATATCTCCGGCATTCTTATACTGTTCAATCTCCGGCTCTCTTTGTTCACTCGGCGTTGCATCGACACTTGGTGTTATTTTTGTATTAATATATATTCACATTTATCTTTCGAATTCATTAAAGTTATTTTCATTCTCTTTATTTAAACCTTAAATTCAGTTTTGGTTATTTCACGCGCTCCTTTCCTCGCGCCGACATCGAATCGTTTTCTCACGTAAGTATACGAGGTGCGGGATACTGTCTTCATTATTTCGATTCTGATAAATACGCTGAATCTCACTAGTGTGCCAAGTAGCCCGGCAGTGGCTCTACACGACCGTGAAACTCAGTTGTAATTATTTCTTGCATTTAATCCGCGATACCTTTATCAGTATCTCATGCCTCGACGCGCCGGGCGCAAATATCAAATACGTAAGATCGCGCGCGCTTACGTTTCGGAAGATACTCCGCGACAACGATACAGCAGCTTGCTCGGTGTACGCGAATTACCCGCGATTCGCGCTGATAAAATCGTCAACGTTCAACTGAGAGTCCTGGAGCAGCCGCAGAGCAGTATCAACGAGACGAGAGCGTACGAGATTTCCCAGAGTCAGCCACAGCATCCTACAGAGGTTCCTGATCAGCCACGAGAAGCTGAAATTCATGAAGGAAGCCAGAAGCAGCAGCAGTAGAGGCTAAGCGTAGCAGAGAACGAGCGTTCCTGTCCTCGAACGAGCGAATAAGCGGACTCGCTGTATAATATTGAAAGCGATATCTACAACGGTGAGTCGTTTCCAAATTATCGTTAGGGCCGTAGAGTCTCGCGATCCCGACTTAGACGTGGACGTACCGTGCCGCGTGGAGTCAAAAGCTGTAGACATTTTGCGTTTTATCCGTGACTGCGATTCGCGACCCGCTATTCTTTTATTTTTCGCGTTTCGACGTCCCGGGACGTAACAAAATTGGTGGCAGCGGTGGGATACGCAGCAATCGCGATTAGCTCTCGGTCTCCGTTCGAATTTCGAATCTAAATTCAGTGTAAAGTGAATCAGCGAAACGCGACAAAATGGCCGATACGCCCGCAGGGAACACGCGTCACAAAGGCGGTGCCGAAGCCAAGCCTTTGTCCCCCGACGAGATGGAAGCTCTCCGCGTCGCGTTAACGAAGAAAGAACGCCGAAATCGCGAAGAAAGTGCCGCGTTAGAAGCCGACCGCGCCGAAATCGAGAGGCAACGTAGAGAAATGAAAGCGCAGGCAGCCGACGCGCAAAACGAAATCGCTCGCGAACGCCGCGAAATGGCGAAAAGACAGGATAGATTTAACGCAGAACGCGCTGCATTCGAAGAGGAAAGGAAACGCGTAGACATAGCTCGCGCAGACACAAAGGCCGTACAGGACGGGCAAGACCTAATGTCCGATTTTACACTCCCTTCGATAATTCCGACGAATCCATCGTACGCGGCGCCGCACGATGAAAATACGCGATCGCGAGGGCATAACGATTCGCCTATTGTTATGCAGCAACGTTACCGCGACGACGAGGAAATGTATCGTTCGCGTCGTCACTCGCCCGACCGCGAAGATTCTCGTCTCGTAATAAAGGCCGCGATAGATTCAATCCCCTCGTTCGACGGAATTAACATGTCCGTACTTAAATTCACGCGAGCTTGCCAACGCGCGCGAGACCTTATCCCGCAAAATTCCGAGCGTACTCTCGCGAAACTGATTTTGAGTAAACTTCGCGGACGCGCCTACACCGCGGTAGAAGACGAACGGACCGACTACGTAACGGACATTACAAACCGTTTAAAAGATATTTTTGGTTCGCATCACACGACAGACCATTACCGTGGAGAAATGGCTAACGTTTTCATGGACGGCAACGAGCATATTTTAGCATACATAAGCCGCGTTAAAGACCTGCGTTTAGCCATAATAGATTCGCACAGGACGAACGCCAACATACCAGAAGTAGACAGACTGACGAAAGACTGTTTCATACGCGGATTAATTCCAAAATTACGTACAGAAGTCCGACTGAAAAGACATGAATCTCTACGCGCAATTTTCGACGAAGCTATCCTTTGTTACAAGGATCTTGAACGCGACCGAGTCAGATATGAAAATCACAAACAAGTCCGCTTCTCGGAACAAAGCGATCGTTATGAAAACAGGTACGCTCGGTCTCCTTCTCCGTATCGCCGCGAAAACAACGGAAGAGCATATTCTCCGTACCGCCGAGAAATGTATACAAGTGACCGGTCCCCTTCACCCTATCGCCGGGATAATTATAGCTCAGGCCGCCGTAGCGATAGTCCCCCTTTGTTTACGCGCCAAGTGTCCGCCGACCGATACGACAACGCGCCGAGACAAAGCCGTTCGGATTCCTCCGGCCGTTACGAGGAATCACCGCGTGCACGTGTACCGACCCCCTCTCGCCAAGTAGCCCCGATCGACCGCTACGACAATACGCGCCGCGCGAACAACGATAATCCGGCGCCCCGAAATACATACGCTCCGCCGCAGCGTCGCGAAATTAATAATTTTAATTCGCGTTCCCCCCAAAAATTTTGCAATTATTGCAAGATACCGGGACACGACATCCACGAATGTCGCAAACGCGAAGCGAATAACCGTATCCAGTCGGGAAACGGATCGAACCTCCCGTCCGCCGCGAACTACCGACGGGAGGCCAACCCGCGTCAAGCAGTTCGACCGATCGCCCAAGCGCCAGAGACGGAAACCGACAGAGCGTCTCTCGAATAGCTTTGAATCCGAACACTGCTGTCCCACACATCGAAATTGATTTTCCAGAGACCACCTCCGCCGCGCGAATCATGATCGATACCGGTTCCGAACCAAATTTAATTAAATCGTCTATTTTAAAATCTTCCGTAGTAGTAAATTCACGCGAACGAATTCTTGTGACGGGAATCACAGACGAGCTAGTGTCAACGCTTGGTTCCACGTATTTAACCGTCGCGAACACGCCGGTGGAGTTCCAAGTCGTACCAGATACGTTTGGCATTCCTTCCGACGGCGTGCTAGGATCGGCATTCCTCGTCCAGGGTGCTGAAATCTCATACATGGACCGCCTCGTGACTTGGCAGGGTAATGAATTCTCGTTCCTCGACGATGGCAGATTACGTCTGGGACCGCGGTCATCCGCGGCCGTGGCAATAAGCGCCACCGGCCCGAACACGGGATACCTTCGCCGACGCGAAGTCATCCCCGGCGTCCTGATCCCCGAATGTATAGCGAAGATTACCGACGGAAAAATCTTCGTCCGATGCGTGAACGCGACCGACGAGCTCGTAAATCTCCCCATGCCGACCATGGAATTAGAAGAGATAGAAGAAATCGCGGAAGACATCAATGTTGCAACCGAGCACATTTTCTCACTCGCCAACGCCGATCCCGAAACGCGTAATGTTTCCTCCCGCGTCCGCGAGATCAAAGATTTAATCAAGACCGATCACCTCGGAACAGAGGAGAAAGAACACGTCGATCAAATTATCCGCGAGTACAGCGATCTCTTCCATTTACCGGGCGACCGATTAGGGAAAACAAATAGGGTAACGCATAAGATCCTAACGACCGACGAAATGCCCGTGCACGTGAAACAGTATAGGTATCCGCCGATCCACCGCGAGGAAATCAACAAGCAAATGAAAGAATTGCTAGAGCAGGACATAGTCGCTCCCTCCAATTCTCCGTTCAACAGTCCACTCTGGATCGTTCCGAAAAAGGCAGACGAGCACGGGAACAAGAAGTGGAGGATGGTAATCGATTTTCGCGCGCTAAACGAGAAATCCATCCCCGACGCGTATCCACTTCCTAGTATTCTAGAAATTTTAGACCAATTGGGCAGCGCGAAGTATTTTAGCGTGTTCGATCTGGCAAACGGGTTTCATCAGATAGGGATGGACCCGGCAGACGCGGCAAAAACGGCATTTTCAACACCGTACGGACACTACGAGTACAAGCGCATGCCATTCGGTCTACGAAACGCGCCCGCGACTTTTCAACGTTTGATGGACAACATACTTACCGGTCTACAAGGCATAGAATTATTCGTGTACTTAGATGACATCGTTATTTACTCGCGCAGCCTCGCGGAACATTATTCAAAATTCAGCAAACTAGCGCATCGATTACGAGATGCTAATTTAAAGCTACAACCTTCGAAGTGTGGCTTCTTGCATAGGGAAGTAGGATACTTAGGCCACATTATAGGAGAGGACGGTGTAAAACCGTGTCCCAAGAAGGTGTCCGCCGTAAAAGACTTTCCGCGACCCAAAAACGCGAAAGGAATCCGCGAATTCCTCGGGCTGGCCGGGTATTATAGGCGCTTCATCCCAAAGTTTTCGCAAATTTCGAAACCCCTCGCTAATCTTTTAAAGAAAGATTGTAAATTCGTGTGGAGAGATGAACACGAGGAATCCTTCTGTACGCTCCGCAAGATTTTAACGACGGAGCCACTTCTTCAGTACCCCGATTTTACGAGGGAATTCAATATTACTACCGACGCATCGGGATATGCGATAGGAGGAATTCTCAGTCAAGGTGAACCGGGAAAAGATCGACCGATTGCCTACGCGTCGCGATTACTCCACGGAGCCGAGTTAAATTACTCTACGATAGAGAAAGAATGCCTCGCGATTATATACTGTACGCAGTACTTCAGACCATATGTGTACGGCCACAAATTTAATTTAATTACTGACCACAAACCGCTAGTATGGATGAACTCCGTCAAAGATCCTACGTCGCGACTTCTACGATGGCGATTAAAATTAGCCGAATTCGACTACAGAATTACATACAAAGCGGGAAAAACGAACGTAAACGCAGACGCGCTCTCTAGAAACCCCGTTTCCGCATTCGCTATGTCCGCCATCTCCGATTCCGAATCTTCAGACATGTTCGATGCCATACCGAAAAGGAGGACGCCATTTTCCGGTCCTAGCGCAACGCCCACAAATCCTAAACCCTCCTCCCCGGTACCGTCCACCTCCAGGTCTCATTCGCCAACGCCGCCATTGTCGCAAGAGACCCTGCCTACCAACAATGGCGATGAAACACATCTGCCGACTACATCAGATTCCGAAGCCTTATTTGACGCGCATAACGACTCGACATCCCAAGCGCGACGCACATTAATCCACACACGAGACAGACTCATAATGAGACCCGACAATCTCGTAGCTTTCATTTCTATGGACGGACAACCTCTTGATGAAGGAGCGATGGATCTGTTCAAAACGAACAAACTACCAGAGTCCACCCAGATGACCTTATGTCGAGCCAAAGTATTCAACGCGTCAAATCAAAAGAAAATAATAGTTTTACCGATCAAAGAGACGTATGCTCACCTTACTACGCCCGAAGATATGATCGATGGCCTCAGGTCCCTTCTGGATGTAGTATCAGAATTGCAATTCACATCCTTCAGCATCTCAAAGACTTCGTTAGACGACATACCTTGGAACCAGATTCAAAAGATTTTATTAGACCTGTTCTCGACGACACAAACCCAAATCTTCGCATGCTCTAACGAGATAATCATACCACCTGTGGAAGAAAGGAAAGACATATTAGTAGAGAATCATTGCTCAGCCTTCGCCGGACATAAAGGTATCACCAAAACCTACCGTAGAATCCGGGAAAAATATTTCTGGCCCACATTGAAGAAAGACGTTCAAGACTTCGTTAATTCCTGCCGTTCCTGTGAACAAACAAAATTAGTTAGAGTCAAGACGCGACAACCCATGGTAATCACGGATACTCCCGGCAAGGCCTTCGACAAAATATCGATGGACATCATGGGACCACTCCCCATCTCCCCCAATAAATTCGAGTATATCCTTACCATCCAAGACCTCTTAACCAAGTACTCCTGGGCGTCTCCTCTTAAATCGGCGACGACAATAGATATCGCACACGCTTTCTCTCAAGACTTCATCTGCCGGTACGGAGCTCCTAAAGCTCTCCTAACCGACCAAGGCGCTAACTTCCTCAGCTCTCTCATGAGAAACGTCGCGAAACAGTTTAAAATCAAGCAGTTCCAAACGACCGCATTTAGACCTCAATCGAATGGGTCAATAGAGAGATCGCATCACGTACTGACTGAGTACCTCAAACAGTACATTACCCGCGGTAATTGGGACGAATGGCTACCGATGGCCATGTTCGCCTACAACACGAGCGTGCATGAGGGCACCTTGTTCACTCCCCACGAATTAGTATTCGGCACCCTCGCGCGAACCCCTTCAGCGAATACCGCGACGAACTATATGAAAGACGAGTCATATCGCAGCTACCTCGAGAGTCTACAGACAAAAATAGGAGAAACCGTGCTAAAAGCAAAAACCAACCTCGAAAACGCGAAACTACGTTCGAAAAAGTATTACGATCGAAAAATTAACACACAAAAATTCACAGTCGGAGACGAAGTATTCCTCCTCAAGGAACCCAAAAAGGGAAAGTTCGATAACGAATATACCGGGCCGTATAAAATAATCGAGTGTTTAGGTAATAATAACGTCCGAATAGAAGTTAAGAAGGGAACCCGCGTCATTCACACCGATAAACTCAAGCGCGCCCGAAAAATAAACACGGTAAACCCGAAACCGGCGATAACGAGCGATGCGGACCACCACGGTCATTCCCACGAACAACGACGCGTTATCCCCACCACCCTCCCCGATTCAATGGACCCGGATCAAAGCAAGCTAAGGACCAGTCGATACAGAACCGCCACTCGGGAACAACTCCTCAAGATAACCGACAATATGTGTGTGAAAACCCAGCAATACGCGCAACGCCAGCGGGATATCCACGATAAACGTTCTGATTTCGCAGAAGCATTCGACGGCTGGACCTGCTACATGGGACAAGGATATATCGTACCCCATCTTGGAACGATATGCCACATATGTTCCGAGCCATACGAGGTGGTAGAAATTGACGACATCCACGGATTCGAAAAGGATGCCACCCTGGAGTCGCAAAATACAGGCATGTTCCAGTGCGAACTGTGTGGCAGGGAACTGTGCAGTGCTCGACCAGCAAGAGACTGTACAACCTGCAGCATTGAGGTCGCTGAAGAGGTATACGACCATTATTATAACATGTCGGATGACTCCGACGACTCCAGCGAAGACGAGGATTCAGCAAGCTCAACGCCCGACACACCCCCACCTTCGCTAACGGAGTCACCGGAAACTGCCACCGCTACCCAGGCCACCCAAACAAGCGAACAAAGTGGTAGTGAAAGTGAAGGTGATAGTGAGCAAATCGGAGACGCTATACGTGCCCGAATCACCAGGCGATTATCGTACTCGAGTGAGTGATTGAACGCTGCATGCATGTATGGGAGAAATAATTTCCTTGTCGGAAATTATTTTTCCGCGGATGGGAGGTGTCACGTCCGCCGACTGCACCTCCGTCGGACGTGTTGCCGCTTCACGGCGCACGCGGGTGACCTCTGACGTCACCACCGTCGACCGTTGTCGAGCGTGTTGCCGCTTCACGGCGCACATAGGATAAGTTAGTATAGTTAGTTTTAGTTATCATTCATATATTTCAGTTACCTTATTTTCTATATACCTACCTTTGATATATTACTCGCTAGATATAATCCTTTGTACTTACCTTTGATAGCCATTCATATTTACTCGCTAGATATAATTACTTACCTTTCATACTTACCGTTATACTCACCATTTAATACTTACCTTTTACCAATAACGTAGAGTCCTAGGTTAGCATATAAGTACACTATTCGATGTAACGCAAACACCGCTAGTTATAAGTTACCGACGCGTTCTACTTACCTTTATACGTACCTTCAGTCTATACTTCATTTTTACTAACTTCTTGCTTACCGACAGTCTTCATTCTCAGCACACACTTACCTTAGAGTCCATAGCAGCATCTGAAACAAACAGAATAATTTTATCTTTAATATTGTAATTTTGGCGATCAATTAAAATTCTGTAATAGCATGCGCGCGAGCGCCAGTTACGCGCGAAGACGCTCGCCAGTACCCCAGAGGGTCCTAGCGAGCCCCTCCACCGACCACCGACGCGCGCGTCACTCGTGCGCCCCACTCCGCGAGCTACCCCCACTCTGGGAGTAGCTCACTCTCGCCGTGCGCGAACAGCGTGCGGACCTCCGCCTAGTCGTCCTCCGACGCAAGTCGACTCTAGTCGACTCTCACGTTATTCTCCGGCATTCATATCCGACGAATATATCTCCGGCTTTTTCGTACAGTTGTATCTCCGGCTCTTTCATACTTGTATCTCCGGCTCTCAAATCCAATCGGCGTTATATCGGTAGTTCATAGTCTTTGTATTAAAATATCTTCAAGTTCATATTCATTTTCGTTTATTAAAGTTTATTTTCAACATCTTATTTAAACCCAAATACAGTTGTGGTTATTTCTCGCGCTCCTTTTCCTCGCGCCGACACCGATACTCGTTCCTGGGTAAGTATCCGAAGTGTGAGACATTACAGTCATTATTTCGTCTTCGATTAATACGCTGAACCTCATTAGTGTGCCAAGTAGCCCGGCAGTGGCTCTACACGACCGTGAAGTTCAGTGCTAGCTATTCTTGCATCTTGTCCGCGATCTTATTCGTATTGTCTCATGCCTCGACGCGCCGGGCGAAAGTACCAGATTCGTAAGATCGCGCGTGCTTACGTTTCGGAAGATTCTCCGCGACATAATTACAGCAGATTGCTCGGTGTACGCGAACTACCCGCGATTCGTGCCGATAACGTCGTCAACGTCCGATTGAGGGTCCAGGAGCCACAGCAGAGCAGCAGCTACGATACGAGGTCCTCAGAGACTCCACAGAGTCAATCTCAACAGCCATCAGAGATTCCAGAGCAGCCACGAGAAGTAGCTGAAATCCATCAACCAGGCCTGCAGCAGCAGCCGTGAAGCAGCGAACGAGCGATTCAACCGACGAGCGAGCGAACGAGCGGACTCGATACGTCCAAATAGCCAGTTATTGTTAATTCTTCCCCGGTGAGTCGTTTTCATTTTGTTGTCAGGGCCGTAGAGACTCGCGATCCCAGCTTAGACGCGGGCGTTCTGTACCGCGTGGAGCTAAAAGCTGCGACAATTTTACGTTTTATCCGTGACCGAGATTCGCGTTCGAGACTCCCTTTTTATTTTTGCGATTCAACGTCACGGGACGTAACACTGTACCGATTCGTTGTTTTGCGTGAAAAATCGATGAACTTGTATGCAAATACGCGAATATGTCTCAGAAACCAGGAATTGCCATGAAATTAAGCGATATATCGAGTTTATGCGATGAATCTTTGTGCATCACGTCTGTTTCTGTACCGATTCGTTGTTTTGCGTGAAAAATCGATGAATTTGTATGAAAATACGCGAATATGTCTCAGAAACCAGGAATTGCCATGAAATTAAGCGATATATCGAGTTTATGCGATGAATCTTTGTGCATCACATCTGTTTCTGTACCGATTCGTTGTTTTGCGTGAAAAATGATGCATTTGTATGCAAATACGCGAATATGTCTCAGAAACCAGGAATTGCCATGAAATTAAGCGATATATCGAGTTTATGCGATGAATCTTTGTGCATCACGTCTGTTTCTGTACCGATTCGTTGTTTTGCGTGAAAAATCGATGAATTTGTATGAAAATACGCGAATATGCCTCAGAAACCAGGAATTGCCATGAAATTAAGCGATATATCGAGTTTATGCGATGAATCTTTGTGCATCACATCTGTTTCTGTACCGATTCGTTGTTTTGCGTGAAAAATCGATGCATTTGTATGCAAATACGCGAATATGTCTCAGAAATCAGGAATTGCCATGAAATTAAGCGATATAATCGAGTTTATGCGATGAATCTTTGTGCATCACGTCTGTTTCTGTACCGATTCGTTGTTTTGCGTGAAAAATCGATGAATTTGTATGCAAATACGCGAATATGTCTCAGAAACCAGGAATTGCCATGAAATTAAGCGATATATCGAGTTTATGCGATGAATCTTTGTGCATCACATCTGTTTCTGTACCGATTCGTTGTTTTGCGTGAAAAATCGATGAATTTGTATGCAAATACGCGAATATGTCTCAGAAACCAGGAATTGCCATGAAATTAAGCGATATATCGAGTTTATGCGATGAATCTTTGTGCCACACGTCTGTTTCTGTACCGATTCGTTGTTTTGCGTGAAAAATCGATGAATTTGTATGCAAATACGCGAATATGTCTCAGAAACAGACGTGTGGCACAAAGATTCATCGCATAAACTCGATATATCGCTTAATTTCATGGCAATTCCTGGTTTCTGAGACATATTCGCGTATTTGCATACAAATTCATCGATTTTTCACGCAAAACAACGAATCGGTACAGAAACAGATGTGATGCACAAAGATTCATCGCATAAACTCGATATATCGCTTAATTTCATGGCAATTCCTGGTTTCTGAGACATATTCGCGTATTTGCATACAAATTCATCGATTTTTCACGCAAAACAACGAATCGGTACAGAAACAGACGTGATGCACAAAGATTCATCGCATAAACTCGATTATATCGCTTAATTTCATGGCAATTCCTGATTTCTGAGACATATTCGCGTATTTGCATACAAATGCATCGATTTTTCACGCAAAACAACGAATCGGTACAGAAACAGATGTGATGCACAAAGATTCATCGCATAAACTCGATATATCGCTTAATTTCATGGCAATTCCTGGTTTCTGAGACATATCCGCGTATTTGCATACAAATTCATCGATTTTTCACGCAAAACAACGAATCGGTACAGAAACAGACGTGTGGCACAAAGATTCATCGCATAAACTCGATATATTGTCACGTCCGCCGTCGTCACCTCCGTCGGACGTGTTGCCGCTTCACGGCGCACGCGGGTGACCTCTGACGTCACCACTGTCGACCGTTGTCGAGCGTGTTGCCGCTTCACGGCGCACATAGGTTAGTTAGCAATAAGCAGCATAATATTCTTTATTCATTACTCTCTAGATATAGTCACTCATATTTACCATCAGTATTTACTCGTTAGCTGTAGTTACTTACCTTCTTGATATTTACTCGTTCGATATATTCTTTATACTTATTTACTCGTTCGATATACTCTTATACTTACCTTCTATACTCACCTCTTATCGATAACGTAGAATCCATAGGTTAGCATGTAAGTACACTACTCGATGTAACGCAAACACCGCTAGTTATAAGTTACCGATACATTTCTACTTACCTTTACACTTACCTACAGTCTATACTTCATTCTTGCTCACTCCGCATTTACCGACAGTCTTGATACTTACCATAAACATACCTTAGAGTCCATAGCTGCACCTAAAACAAATAGAATAATTTTATCTTCGATATTGTAATTTTGACGAACATATAAAAATTTGTAATAGCGTGCGCGCGAGCGCTGGTTACGCGCGAAGACGCTCGCCAGTACCCCAGAGGGTCCTAGCGAGCCCCTCCACCGACCACCGACGGGCGCGCGTCACTCAAGCGCCCCACTCCGCGAGCTACCCCCACTCCGGGAGTAGCTCATTCTCACCGTGCGCGGACAGCAGGCGGACCTCCGTCTAGTCGTCCTCCGACGCAAGTCGACACCAGTCGACTCATACGTTATTTCTCCGGCTTTCTCTCCGGCTTTAACATACGCTTTGTATCTCCGGCTATTGTATTCATACGTTATTTCTCCGGCTTACAATCCTTCGGGATTCAGTTAAATATATACATCCAGTTTGTACTTATCTCCAGTTTTATTAAAGTTACATCGTTTATTTTACTCTTTAAACCTTAAATACAGTTTGGTTATTTGCGCGATCCTTTCACCTCGCCGGTTTCGAATCGCTGTTCAAGTAAGTATACGTTGTGTGAGATACTACATTAAATTCAGTGTTTCGATTATTGCTCTGAACATTACTAGTGTGCCAAGCAGCCCATCAGCGGCTCTACACGATCGTAACGTTCAGCAGTTTCTCTTGTTCTTGCTTCAGCACTTGTTGCTTTGCCTTGAAGTGTCTCATGCCGCGACGCGCCGGGCGAAAATACCAATTGCGTAAGATCGCGCGTGATTACGCTACGGAATCATCACCGCGTTTATATTATAATAATTTACTCGGTATTCGCGAATTGCCCGCGATACGCGTCAACCTACCGGTCAATCTTCAACTGAGGGTCCTGGAATCGCAGCCAAGCAGCAGCAGCAGTCCGATACGTACGGAAACGTATTCCAATTCACAGGACGAGCCTAAGAAGGAAGCCATACAACGACGAGAGGAATCTTCCACGGACATCAGCAGCAGCCACGAAGCAGAGGACGAGCCTACCTGTTAGCGAGCGAGCGAGCGATCGACGAAAGCGTTCGTCAATACTGCGAATTTGCGTATCAACCACGGTGAGTCGTTACCATTTTACTGCCAGGGCCGTAGAGAGTCTCGCGATCCCGGTTTAGACGCGGGCGTTCTGTACCGCGTGGAACCGAAAGCTGCAACATTTTACGTTTTATTCCGAGAGTTAGATTCGCGTTCGTTCTTAGTTTCTTTTTATTGCGATCTAACGTCCCGGGACGTAACAAATTTGGTGGCAGCGGTGGGATAGCAGCAATCGCGAATAGCTCCCGGTCTCCTTTCGAACAACGAGTCGTGTTAAATTCAGTGCTAGTGTAAAATCCGCGAATCGCTACAAAATGGCCGACACACCCGCCGGGAACACGCGTCATAGAGGCGGTGCTGAAGGCAAGCCTTTGTCTCCCGACGAGATGGAAGCTCTCCGCGTAGCTCTGAACAAAAAGGAACGTAGAATCCGCGAAGAAAGTGCCGCGATGGAAGCGCAACGCGCAGAAATAGAGAAGCAACGCGAAGAAATAGAAAGGCGCGAGGCCGACGCGAAATCTGAAATCGCGCGTGAACGTCGCGAACTCAGCAAAATGGCTGAGAAACTAAATTCCGAATCCGCCGCGATGGACGCCAGACGCAAAAAGCTAGAGACGAGACTCGACGACACTAAAACATTAGCCGACGGACAAGATATTTCAAATTTTACGCTTCCGTCAGTTATCCCGACAAATCCTTCGGAAATTGCGCCGCGAACCGAAGACGCTAGATCGCGACACGATAGATTCTCTCCGATCTCTTTTCCGCAACGTTACGAGAACGAAATGTACCACGCCCGTCATTACTCGCCCGAGCGAGAAGATTCGCGCCTAGTAATTAAAGCCGCAATAGATTCAGTTCCCACATTCGACGGTTCGAATATGTCTGTTTTAAAATTTACCCGAGCTTGCCAACGCGCGCGAGACCTCGTTCCCCGCGGATCCGAACATACATTAGCTAAATTAATCCTTAGCAAACTCCGCGGACGCGCGTACACCGCTGTAGAGGACGAACGTACAGAACGCGTAACAGACATTACCAATCGGTTAAAAGATATCTTCGGTCCGCATCATACTATCGACCACTATCGCGGAGAATTAGCGAACGTATTCATGGACAATGACGAACACATCTTACAGTACATTAGCCGCGTAAAAGATTTGAGAACCGCGATCATAGACTGTCACCGTACTCGACCCGACCTAACAGAAACGGACGCATTAACAAAGGACTGTTTCATACGCGGACTAATCCCTCGTCTACGAACAGAAGTTAGGCTTAGACAACGCGATTCCTTACGTACAGTTTTCGACGAGGCAATAAATTGCTACAAAGACCTCGAACGCGATCGTGCAAGATACGAGAAAAATAATAAACAGGTCCGCTTCTCGGAAAACAACGTTCGGTATAACGATAGATATAGCCGTTCCCCTTCGCCGTACCGCCGAGATTATAACGAGCGCCCCTATTCTCCGTATCGCCGTGAAACATATTCGGGCGATCGTTCCCCATCCCCATATCGCAGGGATGTTTATAGCACCGAACGCCGCGCAGAGAGTCCCCCTTTGTTTACACGCCAACCGTCCGTTACTCGATACGACGCGCCAAGACAAAGCCGAGCCGACTCAACCTCTCGCTACGAGGAATCCTCGCGTGCACGTGCACCGACCCCCACTCGACAGGTCAATTCTATTGACCGTTTCGACAACACGCGACGCGCCGACAACAATTTCCCGGCGCCTAGAGGCACGTATGCTCCGCCGCAACGTCGCGAAGTAAATAATTCGAACTCTCGCGTTTCACAAAGATTTTGCAACTACTGCAAAATCCCCGGCCACGATATTCACGAATGCCGCAAACGTGAAGCTAATAATAGAAATAATTCGGGAAACGGATCGAACCTCCCGTCAGCCGCGAACTACCGACGGGAGGCCAGCCAAACGGTTCGACCAATATCGCAGATAGCCGAGACGGAAAACGACAAGACGTCTCAAGAATCGCGTTAAACCCAACCACCGCTGTACCACACGTCGAAATAGAATTTCCGGAAACTCTTTCCGCCGCGCGTATCATGATAGACACCGGTTCGGAGCCCAACCTAATAAAATCTTCCCTCTTAAAGCCGACCGTTAAAATAAATTCACGCGAGCGCATCCTTGTGACCGGAATCACAGACGAATTAGTTTCAACATTGGGTTCCACGTGCTTAACGATTTCAAATGCGCCGGTGGAGTTCCAAGTCGTACCGGACTCGTTTGGAATTCCCTCCGACGGCGTACTTGGTTCAGCGTTCCTCGTCCAGGGCGCTGAAATCTCTTATATGGATCGCCTTGTTACGTGGCAGGATCACGAATTTCCGTTTCTCGAAGACGGTAGATTTCGATTGGGATCGCGGTCGTCTGCGACCTTGGCAATAAACGCCACCGGCCCGACTACGGGATACCTGCGCAAACGCGAAATCGCCCCGGGTATTTTAATCCCAGAATGTATCGCGGAAATCACCGACGGAAGAATTTTTGTAAGATGCGTTAATGTAACCGACGAACCTGTCAATCTCCCCATGCCGACCATGGAACTCGAGGAGATAGAAGAAATCGCGAACGATATTAATATTGAGACCGAGCGTGTTTTCTCACTCGCCAGTATGGGCACCGACGCTCGCGTTAATTCCTCCCGCTTCGACGAAATAAAAAAATTAATTAACACAGATCATCTCGGAGATGAAGAAAAGGAACACGTAGATCAAATAATCCGCGAATACGACGATCTTTTTCATTTGCCTGGCGACCGACTAGGGAAAACCAATAAGGTGACCCACAAAATCATAACGACCGATGAAATGCCAGTACATGTAAAACAATACCGATATCCGCCGATCCACCGCGAAGAGATAAATAAGCAGATGAAAGAATTATTAGAACAGGAGATCGTCACTCCTTCCAACTCGCCGTTCAATAGCCCATTATGGATCGTTCCGAAAAAGGCCGACGAGCACGGGAATAAGAAGTGGCGGATGGTTATCGATTTCCGCGCGCTAAACGAGAAATCCATCCCCGACGCGTACCCACTCCCTAGCATACTGGAAATATTAGATCAGTTAGGAAGCGCTAAGTATTTTAGTGTCTTCGACTTAGCAAATGGGTTCCATCAGATCGGAATGGACCCAGCCGACGCCGCGAAGACAGCATTCTCCACACCGTACGGCCATTACGAATATAAGCGCATGCCGTTCGGTTTAAGAAACGCGCCCGCGACCTTCCAAAGGCTAATGGACAGCATACTCACCGGTCTACAAGGGATAGAATTATTTGTATATTTAGATGACATCGTCGTGTATTCGCGTAGCCTCTCCGAACACTATTCCAAATTCAGTAAACTAGCATATCGACTGCGGGAAGCCAATTTAAAATTACAACCCTCGAAGTGTGGTTTCTTGCACAGAGAGGTAGCTTACTTAGGCCACGTTATAGGGGAAAACGGCGTGAAACCATGCCCTAAGAAAGTCTCTGCCGTTAAGAACTTTCCGCGTCCGAAGAACGCTAAAGGAATTCAAGAATTCCTCGGTCTAGCCGGTTATTATCGACGTTTCATTCCTAAATTTTCACAAATTTCGAAACCGCTCGCCAACCTGTTAAAGAAGGACTGTAAATTCGTGTGGGAAAATGAACAGGAAGATGCCTTCTGCACACTGCGTGAAATCTTGACCACCGAGCCGCTTCTTCAATACCCGGATTTCGCTAAAGAGTTCAACATCACCACAGACGCATCGGGATATGCTATAGGAGGTATACTCAGTCAGGGTGAAACGGGAAAAGACCGACCTATTGCTTATGCTTCACGACTACTTCACGGGGCCGAGTTGAACTATTCAACCATCGAGAAGGAATGTCTCGCCATAATATATTGCACACAGTATTTCAGGCCCTACGTATATGGCCACAGATTTAATTTGATAACAGACCACAAGCCCCTGGTCTGGATGAATTCCGTCAAAGACCCCACATCGCGACTCTTACGTTGGCGATTGAAATTAGCCGAATTCGACTATCGCATTACCTACAAGGCAGGCAAAACTAACGTCAACGCAGACGCACTTTCGCGAAATCCCGTCTCCGTATTACCGATGTCCACCATTTCTGACTCGGACTCTTCAGACCTATTCGATGCCATTCCTAAAAGGAGGCCGCCATTTCCTAACCCCACAGACACACCCATCGACTCGGAGGTCCCCTCCCCTATACCGCTTACCTCCCGGTCCCGTCCATCAACGCCGCCATTGCCGCACGAGGCCCTGCCCACCGACGACAATGACGAAACGAACTTACCTACTACATCGGACTCAGAGCCATTAATCGACACACATAACGATTCGACTTCTCGAACACGACGTACCCTGGTGCATACCAGAGACAGACTCGTAATGAGACACGATAACCTCGTGGTCTTCACCTCCTTGGACGGACAACCCTTAGACGAAGGAGCGATGGACCTATTTAAAATGAACAAATTACCGAAGTCCGTTCAACCAACCTTATGTCGAGCCAAGGTATTCAATGCATCAAACCAAAAGAAAATAATAATCTTACCGGTGAAAGAAACGTACGCTCACCTTACTACGCCCGAAGAAATGATCGATGGCCTTAGATCCCTTCTGGATGTAGTAACAGAATTACAACTCACTTCCTTTAGTATTTCAAGAACGTCATTAGATGACTTACCCTGGAATTACATACAGGAAACCATATTGAAATTATTCTCGACGACACAAACTCAAGTTTTTGTGTGCTCGAACGAAATCATTATACCCCCTGTAGAAGAAAGAAAAGAAATATTAATTGAAAATCACTGCTCAGCCTATGCCGGACATAAAGGCATTACCAAGACCTACCGTAGGATCCGAGAGAAATATTTTTGGCCTACGCTTAAGAAAGACGTACAAGACTTCGTCAACTCCTGCCGCTCCTGTGAAAAGGCAAAACTAGTTAGAGTCAAGACGCGACAGCCTATGGTAATTACGGACACGCCGGGCAAGGCCTTCGACAAGATCTCGATGGACATTATGGGACCACTCCCTATTTCTCCCAACAAATTTGAATATATCCTCACCATCCAAGATCTCCTAACTAAATATTCCTGGGCGTCCCCTCTCAGGTCGGCCACGGCCATAGACATAGCACACGCATTCTCTCACGATTTCATCTGCCGATTCGGAGCCCCTAAGGCATTATTAACTGACCAGGGCGCAAATTTCCTTAGCTCCCTTATGAGGAACATCGCAAAACAATTCAAGATCAAACAATTTCAGACAACGGCATTTAGACCCCAATCTAACGGATCAATAGAAAGGTCACATCACGTACTGACTGAGTACCTCAAGCAGTATATCACCCGCGGAGACTGGGACGAATGGCTACCAATGGCTATGTTCGCCTACAATACGAGCGTGCATGAGGGAACCCTGTTCACCCCTCACGAATTAGTATTCGGTACCCTTGCGCGAACCCCCTCAGCAAATATCGCGGCGAACAACATGAAGGATGAGTCCTACCGTAGTTATCTAGAAAGCCTACAAACAAAAATCGGGGAAACAATAGTAAAGGCAAAAACCAATCTCGAAAGCGCAAAATTACGTTCCAAGAAATATTACGATAGGAAAATCAACGTACAAAAGTTCACGGTAGGAGACGAAGTGTTCCTCCTCAAGGAGCCTAAGAAAGGGAAATTCGACACCGAATATACGGGACCCTATAGGATAACCGAGACCCTAGGAAATAATAACGTGCGTTTAGAAACAAAAAAAGGAACCCGTATCGTCCATACCGATAAGATAAAACGCGCGCGTAAAGTAAACACAGTAAACTTGAAACCAACGATAGCGAGCGACATGGACCACCAGGATCATTCCCACGATCAGCGACCAATCACTCCCACCACTCACCCAGACCCGACAATCTTAAATCAGAGCCAGCCGAAGACCAGTCAGCATACAACCTCCGTTCGACAACTACCGCCCGCGAAAACCCACAAGATGTGCATTAAGACCCAGCGATACCAACAACCCCGAAGGGACATCCACGATAAACGCATGAGCTTCGCCGAAGCCTTCGATGGTTGGACCTGCTACCGAGGGAAGGGTTACTCCGTACCCCACGTCGGAATTGTGTGCGAACCGTGTTCCGACCACTACGATCTGTCGACACCAATAAGGCTCCACGGCTACGAGCAAGATTCCGTGTTACAGTTACGAAATACAGATTTGTTCCAGTGTGAGCTGTGCGCCGTTCTGCTATACGCCGAACAACCAGTGAAGGACTGCATCAAGTGCAGCATCGAGGTGGCCAAAGTGGTATATGACCACTATTATAACATGTCGGACGACTCCGACGCCGAAGACTGGGAAAGCATAAGGCCCCAGACGCCTGACTCGCCACCACCCCGGATCACGGAATCACCGGAGGAGACCATCACCATCGACCAGCCCACGATCCACCCTCAAGGGCAGGAAGAGGGCGAAAGCCAAGTCGACGAACAAAGTGACGGTGAAAGTGAGAGTGAACAAATCGGAGACACTATGCGTGCCCGAATTAACAGGCGATTGTCATTCTCAAGTGACTAAGCGAACATGAACGCATGTATGTGTGTGTGCGAAAATAATTTCCCTTCTGGAAATTATTTTTCCGCGGATGGGAGGTGTCACGTCCGCCGTCGTCACCTCCGTCGGACGTGTTGCCGCTTCACGGCGCACGCGGGTGACCTCTGACGTCACCACTGTCGACCGTTGTCGAGCGTGTTGCCGCTTCACGGCGCACATAGGTTAGTTAGCAATAAGCAGCATAATATTCTTTATTCATTACTCTCTAGATATAGTCACTCATATTTACCATCAGTATTTACTCGTTAGCTGTAGTTACTTACCTTCTTGATATTTACTCGTTCGATATATTCTTTATACTTATTTACTCGTTCGATATACTCTTATACTTACCTTCTATACTCACCTCTTATCGATAACGTAGAATCCATAGGTTAGCATGTAAGTACACTACTCGATGTAACGCAAACACCGCTAGTTATAAGTTACCGATACATTTCTACTTACCTTTACACTTACCTACAGTCTATACTTCATTCTTGCTCACTCCGCATTTACCGACAGTCTTGATACTTACCATAAACATACCTTAGAGTCCATAGCTGCACCTAAAACAAATAGAATAATTTTATCTTCGATATTGTAATTTTGACGAACATATAAAAATTTGTAATAGCGTGCGCGCGAGCGCTGGTTACGCGCGAAGACGCTCGCCAGTACCCCAGAGGGTCCTAGCGAGCCCCTCCACCGACCACCGACGGGCGCGCGTCACTCAAGCGCCCCACTCCGCGAGCTACCCCCACTCCGGGAGTAGCTCATTCTCACCGTGCGCGGACAGCAGGCGGACCTCCGTCTAGTCGTCCTCCGACGCAAGTCGACACCAGTCGACTCATACGTTATTTCTCCGGCTTTCTCTCCGGCTTTAACATACGCTTTGTATCTCCGGCTATTGTATTCATACGTTATTTCTCCGGCTTACAATCCTTCGGGATTCAGTTAAATATATACATCCAGTTTGTACTTATCTCCAGTTTTATTAAAGTTACATCGTTTATTTTACTCTTTAAACCTTAAATACAGTTTGGTTATTTGCGCGATCCTTTCACCTCGCCGGTTTCGAATCGCTGTTCAAGTAAGTATACGTTGTGTGAGATACTACATTAAATTCAGTGTTTCGATTATTGCTCTGAACATTACTAGTGTGCCAAGCAGCCCATCAGCGGCTCTACACGATCGTAACGTTCAGCAGTTTCTCTTGTTCTTGCTTCAGCACTTGTTGCTTTGCCTTGAAGTGTCTCATGCCGCGACGCGCCGGGCGAAAATACCAATTGCGTAAGATCGCGCGTGATTACGCTACGGAATCATCACCGCGTTTATATTATAATAATTTACTCGGTATTCGCGAATTGCCCGCGATACGCGTCAACCTACCGGTCAATCTTCAACTGAGGGTCCTGGAATCGCAGCCAAGCAGCAGCAGCAGTCCGATACGTACGGAAACGTATTCCAATTCACAGGACGAGCCTAAGAAGGAAGCCATACAACGACGAGAGGAATCTTCCACGGACATCAGCAGCAGCCACGAAGCAGAGGACGAGCCTACCTGTTAGCGAGCGAGCGAGCGATCGACGAAAGCGTTCGTCAATACTGCGAATTTGCGTATCAACCACGGTGAGTCGTTACCATTTTACTGCCAGGGCCGTAGAGAGTCTCGCGATCCCGGTTTAGACGCGGGCGTTCTGTACCGCGTGGAACCGAAAGCTGCAACATTTTACGTTTTATTCCGAGAGTTAGATTCGCGTTCGTTCTTAGTTTCTTTTTATTGCGATCTAACGTCCCGGGACGTAACAATATCGCTTAATTTCATGGCAATTCCTGGTTTCTGAGACATATTCGCGTATTTTCATACAAATTCATCGATTTTTCACGCAAAACAACGAATCGGTACAGAAACAGACGTGATGCACAAAGATTCATCGCATAAACTCGATATATCGCTTAATTTCATGGCAATTCCTGGTTTCTGAGACATATTCGCGTATTTGCATACAAATGCATCGATTTTTCACGCAAAACAACGAATCGGTACAGAAACAGATGTGATGCACAAAGATTCATCGCATAAACTCGATATATCGCTTAATTTCATGGCAATTCCTGGTTTCTGAGACATATTCGCGTATTTTCATACAAATTCATCGATTTTTCACGCAAAACAACGAATCGGTACAGAAACAGACGTGATGCACAAAGATTCATCGCATAAACTCGATATATCGCTTAATTTCATGGCAATTCCTGGTTTCTGAGACATATTCGCGTATTTGCATACAAATTCATCGATTTTTCACGCAAAACAACGAATCGGTACAGAAACAGACGTGTGGCACAAAGATTCATCGCATAAACTCGATATATCGCTTAATGTCATGGCAATTCCTGGTTTCTGAGACATATTCGCGTATTTGCATACAAATTCATCGATTTTTCACGCAAAACATCGAATCGGTACAGAAACAGACGTGTGGCACAAAGATTCATCGCATAAACTCGATATATCGCTTAATGTCATGGCAATTCCTGGTTTCTGAGACATATTCGCGTATTTTCATACAAATTCATCGATTTTTCACGCAAAACAACGAATCGGTACAGAAACAGACGTGATGCACAAAGATTCATCGCATAAACTCGATATATCGCTTAATTTCATGGCAATTCCTGGTTTCTGAGACATATTCGCGTATTTGCATACAAATTCATCGATTTTTCACGCAAAACAACGAATCGGTACAGAAACAGACGTGTGGCACAAAGATTCATCGCATAAACTCGATATATCGCTTAATTTCATGGCAATTCCTGGTTTCTGAGACATATTCGCGTATTTGCATACAAATTCATCGATTTTTCACGCAAAACAACGAATCGGTACAGAAACAGATGTGATGCACAAAGATTCATCGCATAAACTCGATATATCGCTTAATTTCATGGCAATTCCTGGTTTCTGAGACATATTCGCGTATTTGCATACAAATTCATCGATTTTTCTCGCAAAACAACGAATCGGTACAGAAACAGACGTGTGGCACAAAGATTCATCGCATAAACTCGATATATCGCTTAATTTCATGGCAATTCCTGGTTTCTGTGACATATTCGCGTATTTTCATACAAATTCATCGATTTTTCACGCAAAACAACGAATCGGTACAGAAACAGACGTGATGCACAAAGATTCATCGCATAAACTCGATATATCGCTTAATTTCATGGCAATTCCTGGTTTCTGAGACATATTCGCGTATTTGCATACAAATGCATCGATTTTTCACGCAAAACAACGAATCGGTACAGAAACAGATGTGATGCACAAAGATTCATCGCATAAACTCGATATATCGCTTAATTTCATGGCAATTCCTGGTTTCTGAGACATATTCGCGTATTTTCATACAAATTCATCGATTTTTCACGCAAAACAACGAATCGGTACAGAAACAGACGTGATGCACAAAGATTCATCGCATAAACTCGATATATCGCTTAATTTCATGGCAATTCCTGGTTTCTGAGACATATTCGCGTATTTGCATACAAATTCATCGATTTTTCACGCAAAACAACGAATCGGTACAGAAACAGACGTGTGGCACAAAGATTCATCGCATAAACTCGATATATCGCTTAATTTCATGGCAATTCCTGGTTTCTGAGACATATTCGCGTATTTGCATACAAATTCATCGATTTTTCACGCAAAACAACGAATCGGTACAGAAACAGACGTGTGGCACAAAGATTCATCGCATAAACTCGATATATCGCTTAATTTCATGGCAATTCCTGGTTTCTGAGACATATTCGCGTATTTTCATACAAATTCATCGATTTTTCACGCAAAACAACGAATCGGTACCGAAACAGACGTGATGCACAAAGATTCATCGCATAAACTCGATATATCGCTTAATTTCATGGCAATTCCTGGTTTCTGAGACATATTCGCGTATTTGCATACAAATTCATCGATTTTTCACGCAAAACAACGAATCGGTACAGAAACAGACGTGTGGCACAAAGATTCATCGCATAAACTCGATATATCGCTTAATTTCATGGCAATTCCTGGTTTCTGAGACATATTCGCGTATTTGCATACAAATTCATCGATTTTTCACGCAAAACAACGAATCGGTACAGAAACAGACGTGTGGCACAAAGATTCATCGCATAAACTCGATATATCGCTTAATTTCATGGCAATTCCTGGTTTCTGAGACATATTCGCGTATTTGCATACAAATTCATCGATTTTTCACCCAAAACAACGAATCGGTACAGAAACAGACGTGATGCACAAAGATTCATCGCATAAACTCGATATATCGCTTAATTTCATGGCAATTCCTGGTTTCTGAGACATATTCGCGTATTTGCATACAAATTCATCGATTTTTCACGCAAAACAACGAATCGGTACAGAAACAGACGTGTGGCACAAAGATTCATCGCATAAACTCGATATATCGCTTAATTTCATGGCAATTCCTGGTTTCTGAGACATATTCGCGTATTTTCATACAAATTCATCGATTTTTCACGCAAAACAACGAATCGGTACAGAAACAGACGTGTGGCACAAAGATTCATCGCATAAACTCGATATATCGCTTAATTTCATGGCAATTCCTGGTTTCTGAGACATATTCGCGTATTTGCATACAAATTCATCGATTTTTCACGCAAAACAACGAATCGGTACAGAAACAGACGTGTGGCACAAAGATTCATCGCATAAACTCGATATATCGCTTAATTTCATGGCAATTCCTGGTTTCTGAGACATATTCGCGTATTTGCATACAAATTCATCGATTTTTCACGCAAAACAACGAATCGGTACAGAAACAGACGTGTGGCACAAAGATTCATCGCATAAACTCGATATATCGCTTAATTTCATGGCAATTCCTGGTTTCTGAGACATATTCGCGTATTTGCATACAAATTCATCGATTTTTCACGCAAAACAACGAATCGGTACAGAAACAGACGTGATGCACAAAGATTCATCGCATAAACTCGATTATATCGCTTAATTTCATGGCAATTCCTGGTTTCTGAGACATATTCGCGTATTTGCATACAAATTCATCGATTTTTCACGCAAAACAACGAATCGGTACAGAAACAGACGTGTGGCACAAAGATTCATCGCATAACGTCTGTTTCTGTACCGATTCGTTGTTTTGCGTGAAAAATCGATGAATTTGTATGAAAATACGCGAATATGTCTCAGAAACCAGGAATTGCCATGAAATTAAGCGATATATCGAGTTTATGCGATGAATCTTTGTGCCACACGTCTGTTTCTGTACCGATTCGTTGTTTTGCGTGAAAAATCGATGAATTTGTATGAAAATACGCGAATATGTCTCAGAAACCAGGAATTGCCATGAAATTAAGCGATATATCGAGTTTATGCGATGAATCTTTGTGCCACACGTCTGTTTCTGTACCGATTCGTTGTTTTGCGTGAAAAATCGATGAATTTGTATGCAAATACGCGAATATGTCTCAGAAACCAGGAATTGCCATGAAATTAAGCGATATATCGAGTTTATGCGATGAATCTTTGTGCCACACGTCTGTTTCTGTACCGATTCGTTGTTTTGCGTGAAAAATCGATGAATTTGTATGCAAATACGCGAATATGTCTCAGAAACCAGGAATTGCCATGAAATTAAGCGATATATCGAGTTTATGCGATGAATCTTTGCGCATCACGTCTGTTTCTGTACCGATTCGTTGTTTTGCGTGAAAAATCGATGAATTTGTATGAAAATACGCGAATATGTCTCAGAAACCAGGAATTGCCATGAAATTAAGCGATATATCGAGTTTATGCGATGAATCTTTGTGCCACACGTCTGTTTCTGTACCGATTCGTTGTTTTGCCTGAAAAATCGATGAATTTGTATGCAAATACGCGAATATGTCTCAGAAACCAGGAATTGCCATGAAATTAAGCGATATATCGAGTTTATGCGATGAATCTTTGTGCCACACGTCTGTTTCTGTACCGATTCGTTGTTTTGCGTGAAAAATCGATGAATTTGTATGCAAATACGCGAATATGTCTCAGAAACAGACGTGTGGCACAAAGATTCATCGCATAAACTCGATATATCGCTTAATTTCATGGCAATTCCTGGTTTCTGAGACATATTCGCGTATTTGCATACAAATTCATCGATTTTTCACGCAAAACAACGAATCGGTACAGAAACAGATGTGATGCACAAAGATTCATCGCATAAACTCGATATATCGCTTAATTTCATGGCAATTCCTGGTTTCTGAGACATATTCGCGTATTTGCATACAAATTCATCGATTTTTCACGCAAAACAACGAATCGGTACAGAAACAGATGTGATGCACAAAGATTCATCGCATAAACTCGATTATATCGCTTAATTTCATGGCAATTCCTGATTTCTGAGACATATTCGCGTATTTGCATACAAATGCATCGATTTTTCACGCAAAACAACGAATCGGTACAGAAACAGATGTGATGCACAAAGATTCATCGCATAAACTCGATATATCGCTTAATTTCATGGCAATTCCTGGTTTCTGAGACATATTCGCGTATTTTCATACAAATTCATCGATTTTTCACGCAAAACAACGAATCGGTACAGAAACAGACGTGATGCACAAAGATTCATCGCATAAACTCGATATATCGCTTAATTTCATGGCAATTCCTGGTTTCTGAGACATATTCGCGTATTTGCATACAAATTCATCGATTTTTCACGCAAAACAACGAATCGGTACAGAAACAGACGTGTGGCACAAAGATTCATCGCATAAACTCGATATATCGCTTAATTTCATGGCAATTCCTGGTTTCTGAGACATATCCGCGTATTTGCATACAAATTCATCGATTTTTCACGCAAAACAACGAATCGGTACAGAAACAGACGTGTGGCACAAAGATTCATCGCATAAACTCGATATATCGCTTAATTTCATGGCAATTCCTGGTTTCTGAGACATATTCGCGTATTTTCATACAAATTCATCGATTTTTCACGCAAAACAACGAATCGGTACAGAAACAGACGTGATGCACAAAGATTCATCGCATAAACTCGATATATCGCTTAATTTCATGGCAATTCCTGGTTTCTGAGACATATTCGCGTATTTGCATACAAATGCATCGATTTTTCACGCAAAACAACGAATCGGTACAGAAACAGATGTGATGCACAAAGATTCATCGCATAAACTCGATATATCGCTTAATTTCATGGCAATTCCTGGTTTCTGAGACATATTCGCGTATTTTCATACCAATTCATCGATTTTTCACGCAAAACAACGAATCGGTACAGAAACAGACGTGATGCACAAAGATTCATCGCATAAACTCGATATATCGCTTAATTTCATGGCAATTCCTGGTTTCTGAGACATATTCGCGTATTTGCATACAAATTCATCGATTTTTCACGCAAAACAACGAATCGGTACAGAAACAGACGTGTGGCACAAAGATTCATCGCATAAACTCGATATATCGCTTAATGTCATGGCAATTCCTGGTTTCTGAAACATATTCGCGTATTTGCATACAAATTCATCGATTTTTCACGCAAAACATCGAATCGGTACAGAAACAGACGTGTGGCACAAAGATTCATCGCATAAACTCGATATATCGCTTAATGTCATGGCAATTCCTGGTTTCTGAGACATATTCGCGTATTTGCATACAAATTCATCGATTTTTCACGCAAAACAACGAATCGGTACAGAAACAGACGTGTGGCACAAAGATTCATCGCATAAACTCGATATATCGCTTAATTTCATGGCAATTCCTGGTTTCTGAGACATATTCGCGTATTTGCATACAAATTCATCGATTTTTCACGCAAAACAACGAATCGGTACAGAAACAGATGTGATGCACAAAGATTCATCGCATAAACTCGATATATCGCTTAATTTCATGGCAATTCCTGGTTTCTGAGACATATTCGCGTATTTGCATACAAATTCATCGATTTTTCTCGCAAAACAACGAATCGATACAGAAACAGACGTGTGGCACAAAGATTCATCGCATAAACTCGATATATCGCTTAATTTCATGGCAATTCCTGGTTTCTGTGACATATTCGCGTATTTTCATACAAATTCATCGATTTTTCACGCAAAACAACGAATCGGTACAGAAACAGACGTGATGCACAAAGATTCATCGCATAAACTCGATATATCGCTTAATTTCATGGCAATTCCTGGTTTCTGAGACATATTCGCGTATTTGCATACAAATGCATCGATTTTTCACGCAAAACAACGAATCGGTACAGAAACAGATGTGATGCACAAAGATTCATCGCATAAACTCGATATATCGCTTAATTTCATGGCAATTCCTGGTTTCTGAGACATATTCGCGTATTTTCATACAAATTCATCGATTTTTCACGCAAAACAACGAATCGGTACAGAAACAGACGTGATGCACAAAGATTCATCGCATAAACTCGATATATCGCTTAATTTCATGGCAATTCCTGGTTTCTGAGACATATTCGCGTATTTGCATACAAATTCATCGATTTTTCACGCAAAACAACGAATCGGTACAGAAACAGACGTGTGGCACAAAGATTCATCGCATAAACTCGATATATCGCTTAATTTCATGGCAATTCCTGGTTTCTGAGACATATTCGCGTATTTGCATACAAATTCATCGATTTTTCACGCAAAACAACGAATCGGTACAGAAACAGACGTGTGGCACAAAGATTCATCGCATAAACTCGATATATCGCTTAATTTCATGGCAATTCCTGGTTTCTGAGACATATTCGCGTATTTTCATACAAATCATCGATTTTTCACGCAAAACAACGAATCGGTACCGAAACAGACGTGATGCACAAAGATTCATCGCATAAACTCGATATATCGCTTAATTTCATGGCAATTCCTGGTTTCTGAGACATATTCGCGTATTTGCATACAAATTCATCGATTTTTCACGCAAAACAACGAATCGGTACAGAAACAGACGTGTGGCACAAAGATTCATTGCATAAACTCGATATATCGCTTAATTTCATGGCAATTCCTGGTTTCTGAGACATATTCGCGTATTTGCATACAAATTCATCGATTTTTCACGCAAAACAACGAATCGGTACAGAAACAGACGTGTGGCACAAAGATTCATCGCATAAACTCGATATATCGCTTAATTTCATGGCAATTCCTGGTTTCTGAGACATATTCGCGTATTTGCATACAAATTCATCGATTTTTCACCCAAAACAACGAATCGGTACAGAAACAGACGTGATGCACAAAGATTCATTGCATAAACTCGATATATCGCTTAATTTCATGGCAATTCCTGGTTTCTGAGACATATTCGCGTATTTGCATACAAATTCATCGATTTTTCACGCAAAACAACGAATCGGTACAGAAACAGACGTGTGGCACAAAGATTCATCGCATAAACTCGATATATCGCTTAATTTCATGGCAATTCCTGGTTTCTGAGACATATTCGCGTATTTTCATACAAATTCATCGATTTTTCACGCAAAACAACGAATCGGTACAGAAACAGACGTGTGGCACAAAGATTCATCGCATAAACTCGATATATCGCTTAATTTCATGGCAATTCCTGGTTTCTGAGACATATTCGCGTATTTGCATACAAATTCATCGATTTTTCACGCAAAACAACGAATCGGTACAGAAACAGACGTGTGGCACAAAGATTCATCGCATAAACTCGATATATCGCTTAATTTCATGGCAATTCCTGGTTTCTGAGACATATTCGCGTATTTGCATACAAATTCATCGATTTTTCACGCAAAACAACGAATCGGTACAGAAACAGACGTGTGGCACAAAGATTCATCGCATAAACTCGATATATCGCTTAATTTCATGGCAATTCCTGGTTTCTGAGACATATTCGCGTATTTGCATACAAATTCATCGATTTTTCACGCAAAACAACGAATCGGTACAGAAACAGACGTGAATCTTGTGCCACACGTCTGTTTCTGTACCGATTCGTTGTTTTGCGTGAAAAATCGATGAATTTGTATGCAAATACGCGAATATGTCTCAGAAACCAGGAATTGCCATGAAATTAAGCGATATAATCGAGACAAAGATTCATCGCATAACGTCTGTTTCTGTACCGATTCGTTGTTTTGCGTGAAAAATCGATGAATTTGTATGAAAATACGCGAATATGTCTCAGAAACCAGGAATTGCCATGAAATTAAGCGATATATCAAGTTTATGCGATGAATCTTTGTGCCACACGTCTGTTTCTGTACCGATTCGTTGTTTTGCGTGAAAAATCGATGAATTTGTATGAAAATACGCGAATATGTCTCAGAAACCAGGAATTGCCATGAAATTAAGCGATATATCGAGTTTATGCGATGAATCTTTGTGCCACACGTCTGTTTCTGTACCGATTCGTTGTTTTGCGTGAAAAATCGATGAATTTGTATGCAAATACGCGAATATGTCTCAGAAACCAGGAATTGCCATGAAATTAAGCGATATATCGAGTTTATGCGATGAATCTTTGTGCCACACGTCTGTTTCTGTACCGATTCGTTGTTTTGCGTGAAAAATCGATGAATTTGTATGCAAATACGCGAATATGTCTCAGAAACCAGGAATTGCCATGAAATTAAGCGATATATCGAGTTTATGCGATGAATCTTTGTGCATCACGTCTGTTTCTGTACCGATTCGTTGTTTTGCGTGAAAAATCGATGAATTTGTATGAAAATACGCGAATATGTCTCAGAAACCAGGAATTGCCATGAAATTAAGCGATATATCGAGTTTATGCGATGAATCTTTGTGCATCACATCTGTTTCTGTACCGATTCGTTGTTTTGCGTGAAAAATCGATGAATTTGTATGCAAATACGCGAATATGTCTCAGAAACCAGGAATTGCCATGAAATTAAGCGATATATCGAGTTTATGCGATGAATCTTTGTGCCACACGTCTGTTTCTGTACCGATTCGTTGTTTTGCGTGAAAAATCGATGAATTTGTATGCAAATACGCGAATATGTCTCAGAAACCAGGAATTGCCATGAAATTAAGCGATATATCGAGTTTATGCGATGAATCTTTGTGCATCACGTCTGTTTCTGTACCGATTCGTTGTTTTGCGTGAAAAATCGATGAATTTGTATGAAAATACGCGAATATGTCTCAGAAACCAGGAATTGCCATGAAATTAAGCGATATATCGAGTTTATGCGATGAATCTTTGTGCCACACGTCTGTTTCTGTACCGATTCGTTGTTTTGCGTGAAAAATCGATGAATTTGTATGCAAATACGCGAATATGTCTCAGAAACCAGGAATTGCCATGAAATTAAGCGATATATCGAGTTTATGCGATGAATCTTTGTGCCACACGTCTGTTTCTGTACCGATTCGTTGTTTTGCGTGAAAAATCGATGAATTTGTATGAAAATACGCGAATATGTCTCAGAAACCAGGAATTGCCATGAAATTAAGCGATATATCGAGTTTATGCGATGAATCTTTGTGCCACACGTCTGTTTCTGTACCGATTCGTTGTTTTGCGTGAAAAATCGATGAATTTGTATGCAAATACGCGAATATGTCTCAGAAACCAGGAATTGCCATGAAATTAAGCGATATATCGAGTTTATGCGATGAATCTTTGTGCCACACGTCTGTTTCTGTACCGATTCGTTGTTTTGCGTGAAAAATCGATGAATTTGTATGCAAATACGCGAATATGTCTCAGAAACCAGGAATTGCCATGAAATTAAGCGATATATCGAGTTTATGCGATGAATCTTTGTGCATCACGTCTGTTTCTGTACCGATTCGTTGTTTTGCGTGAAAAATCGATGAATTTGTATGAAAATACGCGAATATGTCTCAGAAACCAGGAATTGCCATGAAATTAAGCGATATATCGAGTTTATGCGATGAATCTTTGTGCATCACATCTGTTTCTGTACCGATTCGTTGTTTTGCGTGAAAAATCGATGCATTTGTATGCAAATACGCGAATATGTCTCAGAAATCAGGAATTGCCATGAAATTAAGCGATATAATCGAGTTTATGCGATGAATCTTTGTGCATCACGTCTGTTTCTGTACCGATTCGTTGTTTTGCGTGAAAAATCGATGAATTTGTATGCAAATACGCGAATATGTCTCAGAAACCAGGAATTGCCATGAAATTAAGCGATATATCGAGTTTATGCGATGAATCTTTGTGCCACACGTCTGTTTCTGTACCGATTCGTTGTTTTGCGTGAAAAATCGATGAATTTGTATGCAAATACGCGAATATGTCTCAGAAACCAGGAATTGCCATGAAATTAAGCGATATATCGAGTTTATGCGATGAATCTTTGTGCCACACGTCTGTTTCTGTACCGATTCGTTGTTTTGCGTGAAAAATCGATGAATTTGTATGCAAATACGCGAATATGTCTCAGAAACCAGGAATTGCCATGAAATTAAGCGATATATCGAGTTTATGCGATGAATCTTTGTGCCACACGTCTGTTTCTGTACCGATTCGTTGTTTTGCGTGAAAAATCGATGAATTTGTATGCAAATACGCGAATATGTCTCAGAAACCAGGAATTGCCATGAAATTAAGCGATATATCGAGTTTATGCGATGAAACTTTGTGCATCACGTCTGTTTCTGTACCGATTCGTTGTTTTGCGTGAAAAATCGATGAATTTGTATGAAAATACGCGAATATGTCTCAGAAACCAGGAATTGCCATGAAATTAAGCGATATATCGAGTTTATGCGATGAATCTTTGTGCATCACATCTGTTTCTGTACCGATTCGTTGTTTTGCGTGAAAAATCGATGAATTTGTATGCAAATACGCGAATATGTCTCAGAAACCAGGAATTGCCATGAAATTAAGCGATATATCGAGTTTATGCGATGAATCTTTGTGCATCACATCTGTTTCTGTACCGATTCGTTGTTTTGCGTGAAAAATCGATGAATTTGTATGCAAATACGCGAATATGTCTCAGAAACCAGGAATTGCCATGAAATTAAGCGATATATCGAGTTTATGCGATGAATCTTTGTGCCACACGTCTGTTTCTGTACCGATTCGTTGTTTTGCGTGAAAAATCGATGAATTTGTATGCAAATACGCGAATCGGTACAGAAACAGACGTGTGGCACAAAGATTCATCGCATAAACTCGATATATCGCTTAATTTCATGGCAATTCCTGGTTTCTGAGACATATTCGCGTATTTGCATACAAATTCATCGATTTTTCACGCAAAACAACGAATCGGTACAGAAACAGATGTGATGCACAAAGATTCATCGCATAAACTCGATATATCGCTTAATTTCATGGCAATTCCTGGTTTCTGAGACATATTCGCGTATTTGCATACAAATTCATCGATTTTTCACGCAAAACAACGAATCGGTACAGAAACAGATGTGATGCACAAAGATTCATCGCATAAACTCGATTATATCGCTTAATTTCATGGCAATTCCTGATTTCTGAGACATATTCGCGTATTTGCATACAAATGCATCGATTTTTCACGCAAAACAACGAATCGGTACAGAAACAGATGTGATGCACAAAGATTCATCGCATAAACTCGATATATCGCTTAATTTCATGGCAATTCCTGGTTTCTGAGACATATTCGCGTATTTTCATACAAATTCATCGATTTTTCACGCAAAACAACGAATCGGTACAGAAACAGACGTGATGCACAAAGATTCATCGCATAAACTCGATATATCGCTTAATTTCATGGCAATTCCTGGTTTCTGAGACATATTCGCGTATTTGCATACAAATTCATCGATTTTTCACGCAAAACAACGAATCGGTACAGAAACAGACGTGTGGCACAAAGATTCATCGCATAAACTCGATATATCGCTTAATTTCATGGCAATTCCTGGTTTCTGAGACATATCCGCGTATTTGCATACAAATTCATCGATTTTTCACGCAAAACAACGAATCGGTACAGAAACAGACGTGTGGCACAAAGATTCATCGCATAAACTCGATATATCGCTTAATTTCATGGCAATTCCTGGTTTCTGAGACATATTCGCGTATTTTCATACAAATTCATCGATTTTTCACGCAAAACAACGAATCGGTACAGAAACAGACGTGATGCACAAAGATTCATCGCATAAACTCGATATATCGCTTAATTTCATGGCAATTCCTGGTTTCTGAGACATATTCGCGTATTTGCATACAAATGCATCGATTTTTCACGCAAAACAACGAATCGGTACAGAAACAGATGTGATGCACAAAGATTCATCGCATAAACTCGATATATCGCTTAATTTCATGGCAATTCCTGGTTTCTGAGACATATTCGCGTATTTTCATACAAATTCATCGATTTTTCACGCAAAACAACGAATCGGTACAGAAACAGACGTGATGCACAAAGATTCATCGCATAAACTCGATATATCGCTTAATTTCATGGCAATTCCTGGTTTCTGAGACATATTCGCGTATTTGCATACAAATTCATCGATTTTTCACGCAAAACAACGAATCGGTACAGAAACAGACGTGTGGCACAAAGATTCATCGCATAAACTCGATATATCGCTTAATGTCATGGCAATTCCTGGTTTCTGAGACATATTCGCGTATTTGCATACAAATTCATCGATTTTTCACGCAAAACATCGAATCGGTACAGAAACAGACGTGTGGCACAAAGATTCATCGCATAAACTCGATATATCGCTTAATGTCATGGCAATTCCTGGTTTCTGAGACATATTCGCGTATTTTCATACAAATTCATCGATTTTTCACGCAAAACAACGAATCGGTACAGAAACAGACGTGATGCACAAAGATTCATCGCATAAACTCGATATATCGCTTAATTTCATGGCAATTCCTGGTTTCTGAGACATATTCGCGTATTTGCATACAAATTCATCGATTTTTCACGCAAAACAACGAATCGGTACAGAAACAGACGTGTGGCACAAAGATTCATCGCATAAACTCGATATATCGCTTAATTTCATGGCAATTCCTGGTTTCTGAGACATATTCGCGTATTTGCATACAAATTCATCGATTTTTCACGCAAAACAACGAATCGGTACAGAAACAGATGTGATGCACAAAGATTCATCGCATAAACTCGATATATCGCTTAATTTCATGGCAATTCCTGGTTTCTGAGACATATTCGCGTATTTGCATACAAATTCATCGATTTTTCTCGCAAAACAACGAATCGGTACAGAAACAGACGTGTGGCACAAAGATTCATCGCATAAACTCGATATATCGCTTAATTTCATGGCAATTCCTGGTTTCTGTGACATATTCGCGTATTTTCATACAAATTCATCGATTTTTCACGCAAAACAACGAATCGGTACAGAAACAGACGTGATGCACAAAGATTCATCGCATAAACTCGATTATATCGCTTAATTTCATGGCAATTCCTGGTTTCTGAGACATATTCGCGTATTTGCATACAAATTCATCGATTTTTCACGCAAAACAACGAATCGGTACAGAAACAGACGTGTGGCACAAAGATTCTGTACCGATTCGTTGTTTTGCGTGAAAAATCGATGAATTTGTATGAAAATACGCGAATATGTCTCAGAAACCAGGAATTGCCATGAAATTAAGCGATATATCGAGTTTATGCGATGAATCTTTGTGCCACACGTCTGTTTCTGTACCGATTCGTTGTTTTGCGTGAAAAATCGATGAATTTGTATGAAAATACGCGAATATGTCTCAGAAACCAGGAATTGCCATGAAATTAAGCGATATATCGAGTTTATGCGATGAATCTTTGTGCCACACGTCTGTTTCTGTACCGATTCGTTGTTTTGCGTGAAAAATCGATGAATTTGTATGCAAATACGCGAATATGTCTCAGAAACCAGGAATTGCCATGAAATTAAGCGATATATCGAGTTTATGCGATGAATCTTTGTGCCACACGTCTGTTTCTGTACCGATTCGTTCTTTTGCGTGAAAAATCGATGAATTTGTATGCAAATACGCGAATATGTCTCAGAAACCAGGAATTGCCATGAAATTAAGCGATATATCGAGTTTATGCGATGAATCTTTGTGCATCACGTCTGTTTCTGTACCGATTCGTTGTTTTGCGTGAAAAATCGATGAATTTGTATGAAAATACGCGAATATGTCTCAGAAACCAGGAATTGCCATGAAATTAAGCGATATATCGAGTTTATGCGATGAATCTTTGTGCATCACATCTGTTTCTGTACCGATTCGTTGTTTTGCGTGAAAAATCGATGAATTTGTATGCAAATACGCGAATATGTCTCAGAAACCAGGAATTGCCATGAAATTAAGCGATATATCGAGTTTATGCGATGAATCTTTGTGCCACACGTCTGTTTCTGTACCGATTCGTTGTTTTGCGTGAAAAATCGATGAATTTGTATGCAAATACGCGAATATGTCTCAGAAACCAGGAATTGCCATGAAATTAAGCGATATATCGAGTTTATGCGATGAATCTTTGTGCATCACGTCTGTTTCTGTACCGATTCGTTGTTTTGCGTGAAAAATCGATGAATTTGTATGAAAATACGCGAATATGTCTCAGAAACCAGGAATTGCCATGAAATTAAGCGATATATCGAGTTTATGCGATGAATCTTTGTGCCACACGTCTGTTTCTGTACCGATTCGTTGTTTTGCGTGAAAAATCGATGAATTTGTATGCAAATACGCGAATATGTCTCAGAAACCAGGAATTGCCATGAAATTAAGCGATATATCGAGTTTATGCGATGAATCTTTGTGCCACACGTCTGTTTCTGTACCGATTCGTTGTTTTGCGTGAAAAATCGATGAATTTGTATGAAAATACGCGAATATGTCTCAGAAACCAGGAATTGCCATGAAATTAAGCGATATATCGAGTTTATGCGATGAATCTTTGTGCCACACGTCTGTTTCTGTACCGATTCGTTGTTTTGCGTGAAAAATCGATGAATTTGTATGCAAATACGCCAATATGTCTCAGAAACCAGGAATTGCCATGAAATTAAGCGATATATCGAGTTTATGCGATGTATCTTTGTGCCACACGTCTGTTTCTGTACCGATTCGTTGTTTTGCGTGAAAAATCGATGAATTTGTATGCAAATACGCGAATATGTCTCAGAAACCAGGAATTGCCATGAAATTAAGCGATATATCGAGTTTATGCGATGAATCTTTGTGCATCACGTCTGTTTCTGTACCGATTCGTTGTTTTGCGTGAAAAATCGATGAATTTGTATGAAAATACGCGAATATGTCTCAGAAACCAGGAATTGCCATGAAATTAAGCGATATATCGAGTTTATGCGATGAATCTTTGTGCATCACATCTGTTTCTGTACCGATTCGTTGTTTTGCGTGAAAAATCGATGCATTTGTATGCAAATACGCGAATATGTCTCAGAAATCAGGAATTGCCATGAAATTAAGCGATATAATCGAGTTTATGCGATGAATCTTTGTGCATCACGTCTGTTTCTGTACCGATTCGTTGTTTTGCGTGAAAAATCGATGAATTTGTATGCAAATACGCGAATATGTCTCAGAAACCAGGAATTGCCATGAAATTAAGCGATATATCGAGTTTATGCGATGAATCTTTGTGCCACACGTCTGTTTCTGTACCGATTCGTTGTTTTGCGTGAAAAATCGATGAATTTGTATGAAAATACGCGAATATGTCTCAGAAACCAGGAATTGCCATGAAATTAAGCGATATATCGAGTTTATGCGATGAATCTTTGTGCCACACGTCTGTTTCTGTACCGATTCGTTGTTTTGCGTGAAAAATCGATGAATTTGTATGCAAATACGCGAATATGTCTCAGAAACCAGGAATTGCCATGAAATTAAGCGATATATCGAGTTTATGCGATGAATCTTTGTGCCACACGTCTGTTTCTGTACCGATTCGTTGTTTTGCGTGAAAAATCGATGAATTTGTATGCAAATACGCGAATATGTCTCAGAAACCAGGAATTGCCATGAAATTAAGCGATATATCGAGTTTATGCGATGAATCTTTGTGCATCACGTCTGTTTCTGTACCGATTCGTTGTTTTGCGTGAAAAATCGATGAATTTGTATGCAAATACGCGAATATGTCTCAGAAACCAGGAATTGCCATGAAATTAAGCGATATATCGAGTTTATGCGATGAATCTTTGTGCCACACGTCTGTTTCTGTACCGATTCGTTGTTTTGCGTGAAAAATCGATGAATTTGTATGCAAATACGCGAATATGTCTCAGAAACCAGGAATTGCCATGAAATTAAGCGATATATCGAGTTTATGCGATGAATCTTTGTGCCACACGTCTGTTTCTGTACCGATTCGTTGTTTTGCGTGAAAAATCGATGAATTTGTATGAAAATACGCGAATATGTCTCAGAAACCAGGAATTGCCATGAAATTAAGCGATATATCGAGTTTATGCGATGAATCTTTGTGCCACACGTCTGTTTCTGTACCGATTCGTTGTTTTGCGTGAAAAATCGATGAATTTGTATGCAAATACGCGAATATGTCTCAGAAACCAGGAATTGCCATGAAATTAAGCGATATATCGAGTTTATGCGATGAATCTTTGTGCCACACGTCTGTTTCTGTACCGATTCGTTGTTTTGCGTGAAAAATCGATGAATTTGTATGCAAATACGCGAATATGTCTCAGAAACCAGGAATTGCCATGAAATTAAGCGATATATCGAGTTTATGCGATGAATCTTTGTGCATCACGTCTGTTTCTGTACCGATTCGTTGTTTTGCGTGAAAAATCGATGAATTTGTATGAAAATACGCGAATATGTCTCAGAAACCAGGAATTGCCATGAAATTAAGCGATATATCGAGTTTATGCGATGAATCTTTGTGCATCACATCTGTTTCTGTACCGATTCGTTGTTTTGCGTGAAAAATCGATGAATTTGTATGCAAATACGCGAATATGTCTCAGAAACCAGGAATTGCCATGAAATTAAGCGATATATCGAGTTTATGCGATGAATCTTTGTGCATCACATCTGTTTCTGTACCGATTCGTTGTTTTGCGTGAAAAATCGATGAATTTGTATGCAAATACGCGAATATGTCTCAGAAACCAGGAATTGCCATGAAATTAAGCGATATATCGAGTTTATGCGATGAATCTTTGTGCCACACGTCTGTTTCTGTACCGATTCGTTGTTTTGCGTGAAAAATCGATGAATTTGTATGAAAATACGCGAATATGTCTCAGAAACCAGGAATTGCCATGAAATTAAGCGATATATCGAGTTTATGCGATGAATCTTTGTGCATCACATCTGTTTCTGTACCGATTCGTTGTTTTGCGTGAAAAATCGATGCATTTGTATGCAAATACGCGAATATGTCTCAGAAATCAGGAATTGCCATGAAATTAAGCGATATAATCGAGTTTATGCGATGAATCTTTGTGCATCACGTCTGTTTCTGTACCGATTCGTTGTTTTGCGTGAAAAATCGATGAATTTGTATGCAAATACGCGAATATGTCTCAGAAACCAGGAATTGCCATGAAATTAAGCGATATATCGAGTTTATGCGATGAATCTTTGTGCCACACGTCTGTTTCTGTACCGATTCGTTGTTTTGCGTGAAAAATCGATGAATTTGTATGAAAATACGCGAATATGTCTCAGAAACCAGGAATTGCCATGAAATTAAGCGATATATCGAGTTTATGCGATGAATCTTTGTGCCACACGTCTGTTTCTGTACCGATTCGTTGTTTTGCGTGAAAAATCGATGAATTTGTATGCAAATACGCGAATATGTCTCAGAAACCAGGAATTGCCATGAAATTAAGCGATATATCGAGTTTATGCGATGAATCTTTGTGCCACACGTCTGTTTCTGTACCGATTCGTTGTTTTGCGTGAAAAATCGATGAATTTGTATGCAAATACGCGAATATGTCTCAGAAACCAGGAATTGCCATGAAATTAAGCGATATATCGAGTTTATGCGATGAATCTTTGTGCATCACGTCTGTTTCTGTACCGATTCGTTGTTTTGCGTGAAAAATCGATGAATTTGTATGCAAATACGCGAATATGTCTCAGAAACCAGGAATTGCCATGAAATTAAGCGATATATCGAGTTTATGCGATGAATCTTTGTGCCACACGTCTGTTTCTGTACCGATTCGTTGTTTTGCGTGAAAAATCGATGAATTTGTATGCAAATACGCGAATATGTCTCAGAAACCAGGAATTGCCATGAAATTAAGCGATATATCGAGTTTATGCGATGAATCTTTGTGCCACACGTCTGTTTCTGTACCGATTCGTTGTTTTGCGTGAAAAATCGATGAATTTGTATGAAAATACGCGAATATGTCTCAGAAACCAGGAATTGCCATGAAATTAAGCGATATATCGAGTTTATGCGATGAATCTTTGTGCCACACGTCTGTTTCTGTACCGATTCGTTGTTTTGCGTGAAAAATCGATGAATTTGTATGCAAATACGCGAATATGTCTCAGAAACCAGGAATTGCCATGAAATTAAGCGATATATCGAGTTTATGCGATGAATCTTTGTGCCACACGTCTGTTTCTGTACCGATTCGTTGTTTTGCGTGAAAAATCGATGAATTTGTATGCAAATACGCGAATATGTCTCAGAAACCAGGAATTGCCATGAAATTAAGCGATATATCGAGTTTATGCGATGAATCTTTGTGCATCACGTCTGTTTCTGTACCGATTCGTTGTTTTGCGTGAAAAATCGATGAATTTGTATGAAAATACGCGAATATGTCTCAGAAACCAGGAATTGCCATGAAATTAAGCGATATATCGAGTTTATGCGATGAATCTTTGTGCATCACATCTGTTTCTGTACCGATTCGTTGTTTTGCGTGAAAAATCGATGAATTTGTATGCAAATACGCGAATATGTCTCAGAAACCAGGAATTGCCATGAAATTAAGCGATATATCGAGTTTATGCGATGAATCTTTGTGCATCACATCTGTTTCTGTACCGATTCGTTGTTTTGCGTGAAAAATCGATGAATTTGTATGCAAATACGCGAATATGTCTCAGAAACCAGGAATTGCCATGAAATTAAGCGATATATCGAGTTTATGCGATGAATCTTTGTGCCACACGTCTGTTTCTGTACCGATTCGTTGTTTTGCGTGAAAAATCGATGAATTTGTATGCAAATACGCGAATATGTCTCAGAAACCAGGAATTGTACCGATTCGTTGTTTTGCGTGAAAAATCGATGAATTTGTATGCAAATTACGCGAATATGTCTCAGAAACCAGGAAATTGCCATGAAATTAAGCGATATATCGAGTTTATGCTATGAATCTTTGTGCCACACGTCTGTTTCTGTACCGATTCGTTGTTTTGCGTGAAAAATCGATGAACTTGGTATGCAAATACGCGAATATGTCTCAGAAACCAGGAATTGCCATGAAATTAGCGATATATCGAGTTTATGCGATGAATCTTTGTGCATCACGTCTGTTTCTGTACCGATTCGTTGTTTTGCGTGAAAAAATCGATGAATTTGTATGAAAATACGCGAATATGTCTCAGAAACCAGGAATTGCCATGAAATTAAGCGATATATCGAGTTTATGCGATGAATCTTTGTGCATCACATCTGTTTCTGTACCGATTCGTTGTTTTGCGTGAAATATCGATGCATTTGTATGCAAATACGCGAATATGTCTCAGAAACCAGGAATTGCCATGAAATTAAGCGATATATCGAGTTTATGCGATGAATCTTTGTGCATCACGTCTGTTTCTGTACCGATTCGTTGTTTTGCGTGAAAAATCGATGAATTTGTATGAAAATACGCGAATATGCCTCAGAAACCAGGAATTGCCATGAAATTAAGCGATATAATCGAGTTTTATGCGATGAATCTTTGTGCATCACGTCTGTTTCTGTACCGATTCGTTGTTTTGCGTGAAAAAATCGATGAATTTGTATGCAAATACGCGAATATGTCTCAGAAACCAGGAATTCAAATCGGTACAGAAACAGACGTGTGGGCACCAAAGATTCAATACGCGAATATGTCTCAGAAACCAGGAATTCAAATCGGTACAGAAACAGACGTGTGGCACAAAGATTCATCGCATAAACTCGATATATCGCTTAATTTCATGGCAATTCCTGGTTTTCTGAGACATATTCGCGTATTTGCATACAAATGCATCGATTTTTCACGCAAAACAACGAATCGGTACAGAAACAGATGTGATGCACAAAGATTCATCGCATAAACTCGATATATCGCTTAATTTCATGGCAATTCCTGGTTTCTGAGACATATTCGCGTATTTTCATACAAATTCATCGATTTTTCACGCAAAACAATGAATCGGTACAGAAACAGACGTGATGCACAAAGATTCATCGCATAAACTCGATATATCGCTTAATTTCATGGCAATTCTGGTTTCTGAGACATATTCGCGTATTTGCATACAAATTCATCGATTTTTCACGCAAAACAACGAATCGGTACAGAAACAGACGTGTGGCACAAGATTCATCGCATAAACTCGATATATCGCTTAATTTCATGGCAATTCCTGGTTTCTGAGACATATTCGCGTATTTGCATACAAATTCATCGATTTTTCACGCAAAACAACGAATCGGTACAGAAACAGACGTGTGGCACAAAGATTCATCGCATAAACTCGATATATCGCTTAATTTCATGGCAATTCCTGGTTTCTGAGACATATTCGCGTATTTTCATACAAATTCATCGATTTTTCACGCAAAACAACGAATCGGTACAGAAACAGACGTTGATGCACAAAGATTCATCGCATAAACTCGATATATCGCTTAATTTCATGGCAATTCCTGGTTTCTGAGACATATTCGCGTATTTCCATACAAATTCATCGATTTTTCACGCAAAACAACGAATCGGTACAGAAACAGACGTGTGGCACAAAGATTCATCGCAATAAACTCGATATATCGCTTAATTTCATGGCAATTCCTGGTTTCTGAGACATATTCGCGTATTTGCATACAAATTCATCGATTTTTTCACGCAAAACAACGAATCGGTACAGAAACAGACGTGTGGCACAAAGATTCATCGCATAAACTCGATATATCGCTTAATTTCATGGCAATTCCTGGTTTCTGAGACATATTCGCGTATTTGCATACAAATTCATCGATTTTTCACGCAAAACAACGAATCGGTACAGAAACAGATGTGATGCACAAAGATTCATCGCATAAACTCGATATATCGCTTAATTTCATGGCAATTCCTCGTTTCTGAGACATATTCGCGTATTTGCATACAAATTCATCGATTTTTCACGCAAAACAACGAATCGGTACAGAAACAGACGTGATGCACAAAGATTCATCGCATAAACTCGATTATATCGCTTAATTTCATGGCAATTCCTGATTTCTGAGACATATTCGCGTATTTGCATACAAATGCATCGATTTTTCACGCAAAACAACGAATCGGTACAGAAACAGATGTGATGCACAAAGATTCATCGCATAAACTCGATATATCGCTTAATTTCATGGCAATTCCTGGTTTCTGAGGCATATTCGCGTATTTTCATACAAATTCATCGATTTTTCACGCAAAACAACGAATCGGTACAGAAACAGACGTGTGGCACAAAGATTCATCGCATAAACTCGATATATCGCTTAATTTCATGGCAATTCCTGGTTTCTGAGACATATTCGCGTATTTGCATACAAATTCATCGATTTTTCACGCAAAACAACGAATCGGTACAGAAACAGACGTGTGGCACAAAGATTCATCGCATAAACTCGATATATCGCTTAATTTCATGGCAATTCCTGGTTTCTGAGACATATTCGCGTATTTGCATACAAATTCATCGATTTTTCACGCAAAACAACGAATCGGTACAGAAACAGATGTGATGCACAAAGATTCATCGCATAAACTCGATATATCGCTTAAATTTCATGGCAATTCCTGGTTTCTGAGACATATTTCGCGTATTTGCATACAAATTCATCGATTTTTCACGCAAAACAACGAATCGGTACAGAAACAGACGTGTGGCACAAAGATTCATCGCATAAACTCGATATATCGCTTAATTTCATGGCAATTCCTGGTTTCTGAGACATATTCGCGTATTTTCATACAAATTCATCGATTTTTTCACGCAAAACAACGAATCGGTACAGAAACAGACGTGATGCACAAAGATTCATCGCATAACTCGATATATCGCTTAATTTCATGGCAATTCCTGGTTTCTGAGACATATTCGCGTATTTGCATACAAATTCATCGATTTTTTCACGCAAAACAACGAATCGGTACAGAAACAGACGTGTGCACAAAGATTCATCGCATAAACTCGATATATCGCTTAATTTCATGGCAATTCCTGGTTTCTGAGACATATTCGCGTATTTGCATACAAATGCATCGATTTTTCATGCAAAACAACGAATCGGTACAGAAACAGATGTGATGCACAAAGATTCATCGCATAAACTCGATATATCGCTTAATTTCATGGCAATTCCTGGTTTCTGAGACATATTCGCGTATTTTCATACAAATTCATCGATTTTTCACGCAAAACAACGAATCGGTACAGAAACAGACGTGATGCACAAAGATTCATCGCATAAACTCGATATATCGCTTAATTTCATGGCATTCCTGGTTTCTGAGACATATTCGCGTATTTGCATACAAATTCATCGATTTTTCACGCAAAACAACGAATCGGTACAGAAACAGACGTGTGGCACAAAGATTCATCGCATAAACTCGATATATCGCTTAATTTCATGGCAATTCCTGGTTTCTGAGACATATTCGCGTATTTGCATACAAATTCATCGATTTTTCACGCAAAACAGACGAATCGGTACAGAAACAGACGTGTGGCACAAAGATTCATCGCATAAACTCGATATATCGCTTAATTTCATGGCAATTCCAGGTTTCTGAGACATATTCGCGTATTTTTCATACAAATTCATCGATTTTTCACGCAAAACAACGAATCGGTACAGAAACAGACGTGTGGCACAAAGATTCATCGCATAAACTCGATATATCGCTTAATGTCATGCAATTCCTGGTTTCTGAGACATATTCGCGTATTTGCATACAAATTCATCGATTTTTCACGCAAAACATCGAATCGGTACAGAAACAGACGTGTGGCACAAAGATTCATCGCATAAACTCGATATATCGCTTAATGTCATGGCAATTCCTGGTTTCTGAGACATATTCGCGTATTTTCATACAAATTCATCGATTTTTCACGCAAAACAACGAATCGGTACAGAAACAGACGTGATGCACAAAGATTCATCGCATAAACTCGATATATCGCTTAATTTCATGGCAATTCCTGGTTTCTGAGACATATTCGCGTATTTGCATACAAATTCATCGATTTTTCACGCAAAACAACGAATCGGTACAGAAACAGACGTGTGGCACAAAGATTCATCGCATAAACTCGATATATCGCTTAATTTCATGGCAATTCCTGGTTTCTGAGACATATTCGCGTATTTGCATACAAATTCATCGATTTTTCACGCAAAACAACGAATCGGTACAGAAACAGATGTGATGCACAAAGATTCATCGCATAAACTCGATATATCGCTTAATTTCATGGCAATTCCTGGTTTCTGAGACATATTCGCGTATTTGCATACAAATTCATCGATTTTTCTCGCAAAACAACGAATCGGTACAGAAACAGACGGTGATGCACAAAGATTCATCGCATAAACTCGATTATATCGCTTAATTTCATGGCAATTCCTGATTTCTGAGACATATTCGCGTATTGCATACAAATGCATCGATTTTTCACGCAAAACAACGAATCGGTACAGAAACAGATGTGATGCACAAAGATTCATCGCATAAACTCGATATATCGCTTAATTTCATGGCAATTCTGGTTTCTGAGACATATTCGCGTATTTTCATACAAATTCATCGATTTTTCACGCAAAACAACGAATCGGGACAGAAACAGACGTGATGCACAAAGATTCATCGCATAAACTCGATATATCGCTTAATTTCATGGCAATTCCTGGTTTCTGAGACATATTCGCGTATTTGCATACAAAATTCATCGATTTTCACGCAAAACAACGAATCGGTACAGAAACAGACGTGTGGCACAAAGATTCATCGCATAAACTCGATATATCGCTTAATTTCATGGCAATTCCTGGTTTCTGAGACATATTCGCGTATTTGCATACAAATTCATCGATTTTTCACGCAAAACAACGAATCGGTACAGAAACAGACGTGTGGCACAAAGATTCATCGCATAAACTCGATATATCGCTTAATTTCATGGCAATTCCTGGTTTCTGAGACATATTCGCGTATTTTCATACAAATTCATCGATTTTTCACGCAAAACAACGAATCGGTACAGAAACAGACGTGATGCACAAAGATTCATCGCATAAACTCGATATATCGCTTAATTTCATGGCAATTCCTGGTTCCTGAGACATATTCGCGTATTTGCATACAAATGCATCGATTTTTCACGCAAAACAACGAATCGGTACAGAAACAGATGTGATGCACAAAGATTTCATCGCATAAACTCGATATATCGCTTAATTTCATGGCAATTCCTGGTTTCTGAGACATATTCGCGTATTTTCATACAAATTCATCGATTTTTCACGCAAAACAACGAATCGGTACAGAAACAGACGTGATGCACAAAGATTCATCGCATAAACTCGATATATCGCTTAATTTCATGGCAATTCCTGGTTTCTGAGACATATTCGCGTATTTGCATACAAATTCATCGATTTTTCACGCAAAACAACGAATCGGTACAGAAACAGACGTGTGGCACAAAGATTCATCGCATAAACTCGATATATCGCTTAATTTCATGGCAATTCCTGGTTTCTGAGACATATTCGCGTATTTGCATACAAATTCATCGATTTTTCACGCAAAACAACGAATCGTACAGAAACAGACGTGTGGCACAAAGATTCATCGCATAAACTCGATATATCGCTTAATTTCATGGCAATTCCTGGTTTCTGAGACATATTCGCGTATTTTCATACAAATTCATCGATTTTTCACGCAAAACAACGAATCGGTACAGAAACAGACGTGATGCACAAAGATTCATCGCATAAACTCAATATGTCTCAGATTCTGAGACATATTCGCGTATTTGCATACAAATTCATCGATTTTTCACGCAAAACAACGAATCGGTACAGAAACAGACGTGTGGCACAAAGATTCATCGCATAAACTCGATATATCGCTTAATTTCATGGCAATTCCTGGTTTCTGAGACATATTCGCGTATTTGCATACAAATTCATCGATTTTTCACGCAAAACAACGAATCGGTACAGAAACAGACGTGTGGCACAAAGATTCATCGCATAAACTCGATATATCGCTTAATTTCATGCAATTCCTGGTTTCTGAGACATATTCGCGTATTTGCATACAAATTCATCGATTTTTCACGCAAAACAACGAATCGGTACAGAAACAGACGTGTGGCACAAAGATTCATCGCATAAACTCGATATATCGCTTAATTTCATGGCAATTCCTGGTTTCTGAGGACATATTCGCGTATTTTCATACAAATTCATCGATTTTTCACGCAAAACAACGAATCGGTACAGAAACAGACGTGTGGCACAAAGATTCATCGCATAAACTCGATATATCGCTTAATTTCATGGCAATTCCTGGTTTCTGAGACATATTCGCGTATTTGCATACAAATTCATCGATTTTTCACGCAAAACAACGAATCGGTACAGAAACAGACGTGATGCACAAAGATTCATCGCATAAACTCGATTATATCGCTTAATTTCATGGCAATTCCTGATTTCTGAGACATATTCGCGTATTTGCATACAAATGCATCGATTTTTCACGCAAAACAACGAATCGGTACAGAAACAGATGTGATGCACAAAGATTCATCGCATAAACTCGATATATCGCTTAATTTCATGGCAATTCCTGGTTTCTGAGACATATTCGCGTATTTTCATACAAATTCATCGATTTTTCACGCAAAACAACGAATCGGTACAGAAACAGATGTGATGCACAAAGATTCATCGCATAAACTCGATATATCGCTTAATTTCATGGCAATTCCTGGTTTCTGAGACATATTCGCGTATTTTCATACAAATTCATCGATTTTTCACGCAAAACAACGAATCGGGACAGAAACAGACGTGATGCACAAAGATTCATCGCATAAACTCGATATATCGCTTAATTTCATGGCAATTCCTGGTTTCTGAGACATATTCGCGTATTTGCATACAAATTCATCGATTTTTCACGCAAAACAACGAATCGGTACAGAAACAGACGTGTGGCACAAAGATCATCGCATAAACTCGATATATCGCTTAATTTCATGGCAATTCCTGTTTCTGAGACATATTCGCGTATTTGCATACAAATTCATCGATTTTTCACGCAAAACAACGAATCGGTACAGAAACAGACGTGTGGCACAAAGATTCATCGCATAAACTCGATATATCGCTTAATTTCATGGCAATTCCTGGTTTCTGAGACATATTCGCGTATTTTCATACAAATTCATCGATTTTTCACGCAAAACAACGAATCGGTACAGAAACAGACGTGATGCACAAAGATTCATCGCATAAACTCGATATATCGCTTAATTTCATGGCAATTCCTGGTTCCTGAGACATATTCGCGTATTTGCATACAAATGCATCGATTTTTCACGCAAAACAACGAATCGGTACAGAAACAGATGTGATGCACAAAGATTCATCGCATAAACTCGATATATCGCTTAATTTCATGGCAATTCCTGGTTTCTGAGACATATTCGCGTATTTTCATACAAATTCATCGATTTTTCACGCAAAACAACGAATCGGTACAGAAACAGACGTGATGCACAAAGATTCATCGCATAAACTCGATATATCGCTTAATTTCATGGCAATTCCTGGTTTCTGAGACATATTCGCGTATTTGCATACAAATTCATCGATTTTTCACGCAAAACAACGAATCGGTACAGAAACAGACGTGTGGCACAAAGATTCATCGCATAAACTCGATATATCGCTTAATTTCATGGCAATTCCTGGTTTCTGAGACATATTCGCGTATTTGCATACAAATTCATCGATTTTTCACGCAAAACAACGAATCGGTACAGAAACAGACGTGTGGCACAAAGATTCATCGCATAAACTCGATATATCGCTTAATTTCATGGCAATTCCTGGTTTCTGAGACATATTCGCGTATTTTCATACAAATTCATCGATTTTTCACATCAAAACAACGAATCGTACAGAAACAGACGTGATGCACAAAGATTCATCGCATAAACTCAATATATCGCTTAATTTCATGGCAATTCCTGGTTTCTGAGACATATTCGCGTATTTGCATACAAATTCATCGATTTTTCACGCAAAACAACGAATCGGTACAGAAACAGACGTGTGGCACAAAAGATTCATCGCATAAACTCGATATATCGCTTAATTTCATGGCAATTCCTGGTTTCTGAGACATATTCGCGTATTTGCATACAAATTCATCGATTTTTCACGCAAAACAACGAATCGGTACAGAAACAGACGTGTGGCACAAAGATTCATCGCATAAACTCGATATATCGCTTAATTTCATGGCAATTCCTGGTTTCTGAGACATATTCGCGTATTTGCATACAAATTCATCGATTTTTCACGCAAAACAACGAATCGGTACAGAAACAGACGTGTGGCACAAAGATTCATCGCATAAACTCGATATATCGCTTAATTTCATGGCAATTCCTGGTTTCTGAGACATATTCGCGTATTTGCATACAAATGCATCGATTTTTTCACGCAAAACAACGAATCGGTACAGAAACAGACGTGATGCACAAAGATTCATCGCATAAACTCGATTATATCGCTTAATTTCATGGCAATTCCTGGTTTCTGAGACATATTCGCGTATTTGCATACAAATTCATCGATTTTTCACGCAAAACAACGAATCGGTACAGAAACAGACGTGTGGCACAAAGATTCATCGCATAAACTCGATATAATCGCTTAATTTCATGGCAATTCCTGGTTTCTGAGACATATTCGCGTATTTGCATACAAATTCATCGATTTTTCACGCAAAACAACGAATCGGTACAGAAACAGACGTGTGGCACAAAGATTCATCGCATAAACTCGATATATCGCTTAATTTTCATGGCAATTCCTGGTTTCTGAGACATATTCGCGTATTTTCATACAAATTCATCGATTTTTCACGCAAAACAACGAATCGGTACAGAAACAGACGTGTGGCACAAAGATTCATCGCATAAACTCGATATATCGCTTAATTTCATGGCAATTCCTGGTTTCTGAGACATATTCGCGTATTTGCATACAAATTCATCGATTTTTCACGCAAAACAACGAATCGTACAGAAACAGACGTGATGCACAAAGATTCATCGCATAAACTCGATTATATCGCTTAATTTCATGGCAATTCCTGATTTCTGAGACATATTCGCGTATTTGCATACAAATGCATCGATTTTTCACGCAAAACAACGAATCGGTACAGAAACAGATGTGATGCACAAAGATTCATCGCATAAACTCGATATATCGCTTAATTTCATGGCAATTCCTGGTTTCTGAGACATATTCGCGTATTTTCATACAAATTCATCGATTTTTCACGCAAAACAACGAATCGGTACAGAAACAGACGTGATGCACAAAGATTCATCGCATAAACTCGATATATCGCTTAATTTCATGGCAATTCCTGGTTTCTGAGACATATTCGCGTATTTGCATACAAATTCATCGATTTTTCACGCAAAACAACGAATCGGTACAGAAACAGACGTGTGGCACAAAGATTCATCGCATAAACTCGATATATCGCTTAATTTCATGGCAATTCCTGGTTTCTGAGACATATTCGCGTATTTGCATACAAATTCATCGATTTTTCACGCAAAACAACGAATCGGTACAGAAACAGACGTGTGGCACAAAGATTCATCGCATAAACTCGATATATCGCTTAATTTCATGGCAATTCCTGGTTTCTGAGACATATTCGCGTATTTTCATACAAATTCATCGATTTTTCACGCAAAACAACGAATCGGTACAGAAACAGACGTGTGGCACAAAGATTCATCGCATAAACTCGATATATCGCTTAATTTCATGGCAATTCCTGGTTTCTGAGACATATTCGCGTATTTGCATACAAATTCATCGATTTTTCACGCAAAACAACGAATCGGTACAGAAACAGACGTGTTGCACAAAGATTCATCGCATAAACTCGATATATCGCTTAATTTCATGGCAATTCCTGGTTTCTGAGACATATTCGCGTATTTTCATACAAATTCATCGATTTTTCACGCAAAACAACGAATCGGTACAGAAACAGACGTGATGCACAAAGATTCATCGCATAAACTCGATATATCGCTTAATTTCATGGCAATTCCTGGTTTCTGAGACATATTCGCGTATTTGCATACAAATTCATCGATTTTTTCACGCAAAACAACGAATCGGTACAGAAACAGACGTGTGGCACAAAGATTCATCGCATAAACTCGATATATCGCTTAATTTCATGGCAATTCCTGGTTTCTGAGACATATTCGCGTATTTGCATACAAATTCATCGATTTTTCACGCAAAACAAACGAATCGGTACAGAAAACAGATGTGATGCACAAAGATTCATCGCATAAACTCGATATATCGCTTAATTTCATGGCAATTCCTGGTTTCTGAGACATATTCGCGTATTTTCATACAAATCATCGATTTTTCACGCAAAACAACGAATCGGTACAGAAACAGACGTGATGCACAAAGATTCATCGCATAAACTCGATATATCGCTTAATTTCATGGCAATTCCTGGTTTCTGAGACATATTCGCGTATTTGCATACAAATTCATCGATTTTTCACGCAAAACAACGAATCGGTACAGAAACAGACGTGTGGCACAAAGATTCATCGCATAAACTCGATATATCGCTTAATTTCATGGCAATTCCTGGTTTCTGAGACATATTCGCGTATTTGCATACAAATTCATCGATTTTTCACGCAAAACAACGAATCGGTACAGAAACAGACGTGTGGCACAAAGATTCATCGCATAAACTCGATATATCGCTTATTTTCATGGCAATTCCTGGTTTCTGAGACATATTCGCGTATTTTCATACAAATTCATCGATTTTTCACGCAAAACAACGAATCGGTACAGAAACAGACGTGTGGCACAAAGATTCATCGCATAAACTCGATATATCGCTTAATTTCATGGCAATTCCTGGTTTTGTGAGACATATTCGCGTATTTTCATACAAATTCATCGATTTTTCACGCAAAACAACGAATCGGTACAGAAACAGACGTTATGCGATGAATCTTTGTGCCACACGTCTGTTTCTGTACCGATTCGTTGTTTTGCGTGAAAAATCGATGAATTTGTATGCAAATACGCGAATATGTCTCAGAAACCAGGAATTGCCATGAAATTAAGCGATATAATCGAGTTTATGCGATGAATCTTTGTGCATCACGTCTGTTTCTGTACCGATTCGTTGTTTTGCGTGAAAAATCGATGAATTTGTATGCAAATACGCGAATATGTCTCAGAAACCAGGAATTGCCATGAAATTAAGCGATATATCGAGTTTATGCGATGAATCTTTGTGCCACACGTCTGTTTCTGTACCGATTCGTTGTTTTGCGTGAAAAATCGATGAATTTGTATGCAAATACGCGAATATGTCTCAGAAACCAGGAATTGCCATGAAATTAAGCGATATATCGAGTTTATGCGATGAATCTTTGTGCCACACGTCTGTTTCTGTACCGATTCGTTGTTTTGCGTGAAAAATCGATGAATTTGTATGCAAATACGCGAATATGTCTCAGAAACCAGGAATTGCCATGAAATTAAGCGATATATCGAGTTTATGCGATGAATCTTTGTGCCACACGTCTGTTTCTGTACCGATTCGTTGTTTTGCGTGAAAATAGATGAATTTTGTATGCAAATACGCGAATATGTCTCAGAAACCAGGAATTGCCATGAAATTAAGCGATATATCGAGTTTATGCGATGAATCTTTGTGCATCACGTCTGTTTCTGTACCGATTCGTTGTTTTGCGTGAAAAATCGATGAATTTGTATGCAAATACGCGAATATGTCCTCAGAAACCAGGAATTGCCATGAAATTAAGCGATATATCGAGTTTATGCGATGAATCTTTGTGCATCACATCTGTTTCTGTACCGATTCGTTGTTTTGCGTGAAAAAATCGATGAATTTGTATGCAAATACGCGAATATGTCTCAGAAACCAGGAATTGCCATGAAATTAAGCGATATATCGAGTTTATGCGATGAATCTTTGTGCCACACGTCTGTTTCTGTACCGATTCGTTGTTTTGCGTGAAAAATCGATGAATTTGTATGCAAATACGCGAATATGTCTCAGAAACCAGGAATTGCCATGAAATTAAGCGATATATCGAGTTTATGCGATGAATCTTTGTGCCACACGTCTGTTTCTGTACCGATTCGTTGTTTTGCGTGAAAAATCGATGAATTTGTATGCAAATACGCGAATATGTCTCAGAAACCAGGAATTGCCATGAAATTAAGCGATATATCGAGTTTATGCGATGAATCTTTGTGCCACACGTCTGTTTCTGTACCGATTCGTTGTTTTGCGTGAAAAATCGATGAATTTGTATGCAAATACGCGAATATGTCTCAGAAACCAGGAATTGCCATGAAATTAAGCGATATATCGAGTTTATGCGATGAATCTTTGTGCATCACGTCTGTTTCTGTACCGATTCGTTGTTTTGCGTGAAAAATCGATGAATTTGTATGCAAATACGCGAATATGTCTCAGAAACCAGGAATTGCCATGAAATTAAGCGATATATCGAGTTTATGCGATGAATCTTTGTGCATCACATCTGTTTCTGTACCGATTCGTTGTTTTGCGTGAAAAATCGATGAATTTGTATGCAAATACGCGAATATGTCTCAGAAACCAGGAATTGCCATGAAATTAAGCGATATATCGAGTTTATGCGATGAATCTTTGTGCCACACGTCTGTTTCTGTACCGATTCGTTGTTTTGCGTGAAAAATCGATGAATTTGTATGCAAATACGCGAATATGTCTCAGAAACCAGGAATTGCCATGAAATTAAGCGATATATCGAGTTTATGCGATGAATCTTTGTGCATCACGTCTGTTTCTGTACCGATTCGTTGTTTTGCGTGAAAAATCGATGAATTTGTATGAAAAATACGCGAATATGTCTCAGAAACCAGGAATTGCCATGAAATTAAGCGATATATCGAGTTTATGCGATGAATCTTTGTGCCACACGTCTGTTTCTGTACCGATTCGTTGTTTTGCGTGAAAAATCGATGAATTTGTATGAAAATACGCGAATATGTCTCAGAAACCAGAATTGCCATGAAATTAAGCGATATATCGAGTTTATGCGATGAATCTTTGTGCCACACGTCTGTTTCTGTACCGATTCGTTGTTTTGCGTGAAAAATCGATGAATTTGTATGCAAATACGCGAATATGTCTCAGAAACCAGGAATTGCCATGAAATTAAGCGATATATCGAGTTTATGCGATGAATCTTTGTGCCACACGTCTGTTTCTGTACCGATTCGTTGTTTTTGCGTGAAAAATCGATGAATTTGTATGCAAATACGCGAATATGTCTCAGAAACCAGGAATTGCCATGAAATTAAGCGATATATCGAGTTTATGCGATGAATCTTTGTGCCACACGTCTGTTTCTGTACCGATTCGTTGTTTTGCGTGAAAATCGATGAATTTGTATGCAAATACGCGAATATGTCTCAGAAACCAGGAATTGCCATGAAATTAAGCGATATATCGAGTTTATGCGATGAATCTTTGTGCCACACGTCTGTTTCTGTACCGATTCGTTGTTTTGCGTGAAAAATCGATGAATTTGTATGCAAATACGCGAATATGTCTCAGAAACCAGGAATTGCCATGAAATTAAAGCGATATATCGAGTTTATGCGATGAATCTTTGCGCATCACGTCTGTTTCTGTACCGATTCGTTGTTTTGCGTGAAAAAATCGATGAATTTGTATGAAAATACGCGAATATGTCTCAGAAACCAGGAATTGCCATGAAATTAAGCGATATATCGAGTTTTATGCGATGAATCTTTGTGCCACACGTCTGTTTCTGTACCGATTCGTTGTTTTGCGTGAAAAATCGATGAATTTGTATGAAAATACGCGAATATGTCTCAGAAACCAGGAATTGCCATGAAATTAAGCGATATATCGAGTTTATGCGATGAATCTTTGTGCCACACGTCTGTTTCTGTACCGATTCGTTGTTTTGCGTGAAAAATCGATGAATTTGTATGCAAATACGCGAATATGTCTCAGAAACCAGGAATTGCCATGAAATTAAGCGATATATCGAGTTTATGCGATGAATCTTTGTGCATCACGTCTGTTCTGTACCGATTCGTTGTTTTGCGTGAAAAATCGATGAATTTGTATGAAAATACGCGAATATGTCTCAGAAACCAGGAATTGCCATGAAATTAAGCGATATATCGAGTTTATGCGATGAATCTTTGTGCCACACGTCTGTTTTCTGTACCGATTCGTTGTTTTGCGTGAAAAATCGATGAATTTGTATGAAAATACGCGAATATGTCTCAGAAACCAGGAATTGCCATGAAATTAAGCGATATATCGAGTTTATGCGATGAATCTTTGTGCATCACATCTGTTTCTGTACCGATTCGTTGTTTTGCGTGAAAAATCGATGAATTTGTATGAAATACGCGAATATGTCTCAGAAACCAGGAATTGCCATGAAATTAAGCGATATATCGAGTTTATGCGATGAATCTTTGTGCCACACGTCTGTTTCTGTACCGATTCGTTGTTTTGCGTGAAAAATCGATGAATTTGTATGCAAATACGCGAATATGTCTCAGAAACCAGGAATTGCCATGAAATTAAGCGATATATCGAGTTTATGCGATGAATCTTTGTGCCACACGTCTGTTTCTGTACCGATTCGTTGTTTTGCGTGAAAAATCGATGAATTTGTATGCAAATACGCGAATATGTCTCAGAAACCAGGAATTGCCATGAAATTAAGCGATATATCGAGTTTATGCGATGAATCTTTGTGCATCACGTCTGTTTCTGTACCGATTCGTTGTTTTGCGTGAAAAATCGATGAATTTGTATGAAAATACGCGAATATGTCTCAGAAACCAGGAATTGCCATGAAATTAAGCGATATATCGAGTTTATGCGATGAATCTTTGTGCATCACATCTGTTTCTGTACCGATTCGTTGTTTTGCGTGAAAAATCGATGCATTTGTATGCAAATACGCGAATATGTCTCAGAAACCAGGAATTGCCATGAAATTAAGCGATATATCGAGTTTATGCGATGAATCTTTGTGCATCACGTCTGTTTCTGTACCGATTCGTTGTTTTGCGTGAAAAATCGATGAATTTGTATGCAAATACGCGAATATGTCTCAGAAACCAGGAATTGCCATGAAATTAAGCGATATATCGAGTTTATGCGATGAATCTTTGCGCATCACGTCTGTTTCTGTACCGATTCGTTGTTTTGCGTGAAAAATCGATGAATTTGTATGAAAATACGCGAATATGTCTCAGAAACCAGGAATTGCCATGAAATTAAGCGATATATCGAGTTTATGCGATGAATCTTTGTGCCACACGTCTGTTTCTGTACCGATTCGTTGTTTTGCGTGAAAAATCGATGAATTTGTATGTAAATACGCGAATATGTCTCAGAAACCAGGAATTGCCATGAAATTAAGCGATATATCGAGTTTATGCGATGAATCTTTGTGCATCACATCTGTTTCTGTACCGATTCGTTGTTTTGCGTGAAAAATCGATGAATTTGTATGCAAATACGCGAATATGTCTCAGAAACCAGGAATTGCCATGAAATTAAGCGATATATCGAGTTTATGCGATGAATCTTTGTGCCACACGTCTGTTTCTGTACCGATTCGTTGTTTTGCGTGAAAAATCGATGAATTTGTATGCAAATACGCGAATATGTCTCAGAAACCAGGAATTGCCATGAAATTAAGCGATATATCGAGTTTATGCGATGAATCTTTGCGCATCACGTCTGTTTCTGTACCGATTCGTTGTTTTGCGTGAAAAATCGATGAATTTGTATGAAAATACGCGAATATGTCTCAGAAACCAGGAATTGCCATGAAATTAAGCGATATATCGAGTTTATGCGATGAATCTTTGTGCCACACGTCTGTTTCTGTACCGATTCGTTGTTTTGCGTGAAAAATCGATGAATTTGTATGCAAATACGCGAATATGTCTCAGAAACCAGGAATTGCCATGAAATTAAGCGATATATCGAGTTTATGCGATGAATCTTTGTGCCACACGTCTGTTTCTGTACCGATTCGTTGTTTTGCGTGAAAAATCGATGAATTTGTATGAAAATACGCGAATATGTCTCAGAAACCAGGAATTGCCATGAAATTAAGCGATATATCGAGTTTATGCGATGAATCTTTGTGCCACACGTCTGTTTCTGTACCGATTCGTTGTTTTGCGTGAAAAATCGATGAATTTGTATGCAAATACGCGAATATGTCTCAGAAACCAGGAATTGCCATGAAATTAAGCGATATATCGAGTTTATGCGATGAATCTTTGTGCCACACGTCTGTTTCTGTACCGATTCGTTGTTTTGCGTGAAAAATCGATGAATTTGTATGCAAATACGCGAATATGTCTCAGAAACCAGGAATTGCCATGAAATTAAGCGATATATCGAGTTTATGCGATGAATCTTTGTGCCACACGTCTGTTTCTGTACCGATTCGTTGTTTTGCGTGAAAAATCGATGAATTTGTATGCAAATACGCGAATATGTCTCAGAAACCAGGAATTGCCATGAAATTAAGCGATATATCGAGTTTATGCGATGAATCTTTGTGCCACACGTCTGTTTCTGTACCGATTCGTTGTTTTGCGTGAAAAATCGATGAATTTGTATGCAAATACGCGAATATGTCTCAGAAACCAGGAATTGCCATGAAATTAAGCGATATATCGAGTTTATGCGATGAATCTTTGCGCATCACGTCTGTTTCTGTACCGATTCGTTGTTTTGCGTGAAAAATCGATGAATTTGTATGAAAATACGCGAATATGTCTCAGAAACCAGGAATTGCCATGAAATTAAGCGATATATCGAGTTTATGCGATGAATCTTTGTGCCACACGTCTGTTTCTGTACCGATTCGTTGTTTTGCGTGAAAAATCGATGAATTTGTATGAAAATACGCGAATATGTCTCAGAAACCAGGAATTGCCATGAAATTAAGCGATATATCGAGTTTATGCGATGAATCTTTGTGCATCACATCTGTTTCTGTACCGATTCGTTGTTTTGCGTGAAAAATCGATGAATTTGTATGAAAATACGCGAATATGTCTCAGAAACCAGGAATTGCCATGAAATTAAGCGATATATCGAGTTTATGCGATGAATCTTTGTGCCACACGTCTGTTTCTGTACCGATTCGTTGTTTTGCGTGAAAAATCGATGAATTTGTATGCAAATACGCGAATATGTCTCAGAAACCAGGAATTGCCATGAAATTAAGCGATATATCGAGTTTATGCGATGAATCTTTGTGCCACACGTCTGTTTCTGTACCGATTCGTTGTTTTGCGTGAAAAATCGATGAATTTGTATGCAAATACGCGAATATGTCTCAGAAACCAGGAATTGCCATGAAATTAAGCGATATATCGAGTTTATGCGATGAATCTTTGTGCATCACGTCTGTTTCTGTACCGATTCGTTGTTTTGCGTGAAAAATCGATGAATTTGTATGAAAATACGCGAATATGTCTCAGAAACCAGGAATTGCCATGAAATTAAGCGATATATCGAGTTTATGCGATGAATCTTTGTGCATCACATCTGTTTCTGTACCGATTCGTTGTTTTGCGTGAAAAATCGATGCATTTGTATGCAAATACGCGAATATGTCTCAGAAACCAGGAATTGCCATGAAATTAAGCGATATATCGAGTTTATGCGATGAATCTTTGTGCATCACGTCTGTTTCTGTACCGATTCGTTGTTTTGCGTGAAAAATCGATGAATTTGTATGCAAATACGCGAATATGTCTCAGAAACCAGGAATTGCCATGAAATTAAGCGATATATCGAGTTTATGCGATGAATCTTTGTGCCACACGTCTGTTTCTGTACCGATTTGATGTTTTGCGTGAAAAATCGATGAATTTGTATGCAAATACGCGAATATGTCTCAGAAACCAGGAATTGCCATGAAATTAAGCGATATATCGAGTTTATGCGATGAATCTTTGTGCCACACGTCTGTTTCTGTACCGATTCGTTGTTTTGCGTGAAAAATCGATGAATTTGTATGCAAATACGCGAATATGTCTCAGAAACCAGGAATTGCCATGAAATTAAGCGATATATCGAGTTTATGCGATGAATCTTTGTGCCACACGTCTGTTTCTGTACCGATTCGTTGTTTTGCGTGAAAAATCGATGAATTTGTATGCAAATACGCGAATATGTCTCAGAAACCAGGAATTGCCATGAAATTAAGCGATATATCGAGTTTATGCGATGAATCTTTGCGCATCACGTCTGTTTCTGTACCGATTCGTTGTTTTGCGTGAAAAATCGATGAATTTGTATGAAAATACGCGAATATGTCTCAGAAACCAGGAATTGCCATGAAATTAAGCGATATATCGAGTTTATGCGATGAATCTTTGTGCCACACGTCTGTTTCTGTACCGATTCGTTGTTTTGCGTGAAAAATCGATGAATTTGTATGCAAATACGCGAATATGTCTCAGAAACCAGGAATTGCCATGAAATTAAGCGATATATCGAGTTTATGCGATGAATCTTTGTGCCACACGTCTGTTTCTGTACCGATTCGTTGTTTTGCGTGAAAAATCGATGAATTTGTATGAAAATACGCGAATATGTCTCAGAAACCAGGAATTGCCATGAAATTAAGCGATATATCGAGTTTATGCGATGAATCTTTGTGCCACACGTCTGTTTCTGTACCGATTCGTTGTTTTGCGTGAAAAATCGATGAATTTGTATGCAAATACGCGAATATGTCTCAGAAACCAGGAATTGCCATGAAATTAAGCGATATATCGAGTTTATGCGATGAATCTTTGTGCCACACGTCTGTTTCTGTACCGATTCGTTGTTTTGCGTGAAAAATCGATGAATTTGTATGCAAATACGCGAATATGTCTCAGAAACCAGGAATTGCCATGAAATTAAGCGATATATCGAGTTTATGCGATGAATCTTTGTGCATCACGTCTGTTTCTGTACCGATTCGTTGTTTTGCGTGAAAAATCGATGAATTTGTATGAAAATACGCGAATATGTCTCAGAAACCAGGAATTGCCATGAAATTAAGCGATATATCGAGTTTATGCGATGAATCTTTGTGCATCACATCTGTTTCTGTACCGATTCGTTGTTTTGCGTGAAAAATCGATGCATTTGTATGCAAATACGCGAATATGTCTCAGAAACCAGGAATTGCCATGAAATTAAGCGATATATCGAGTTTATGCGATGAATCTTTGTGCATCACGTCTGTTTCTGTACCGATTCGTTGTTTTGCGTGAGAAATCGATGAATTTGTATGCAAATACGCGAATATGTCTCAGAAACCAGGAATTGCCATGAAATTAAGCGATATATCGAGTTTATGCGATGAATCTTTGTGCCACACGTCTGTTTCTGTACCGATTCGTTGTTTTGCGTGAAAAATCGATGAATTTGTATGTGTGACGTCGACCGCAACGACGCTCCGACGTTTGTCGTACGATGTACGAAGTATGAATGAAACAATATATATTTGGGTTATGTACGAATGAATGTGCATGTTAAATTAAGTACACTAAACATTGTAACGCAAACACATAATTATAATCAATTCATATTAATATTAATATTGTAGTGCACCCGCCTATGGTGCCCAGTAGTTAATAGGGATTTTTCAATGCATACGCCTTTGCATTCCATCACTCGTTGCTGCGTCAGCGATAAGAGCCGAGCGCGGCACAAACGAACGGATAGAGGCAGCAACACGCCGAGAGTCCGCGCGGACTTGACGAGAGCCGTCAACAAAGCGCTGACTTAGCGTAACGTGCTCGAGTGGCCTCCGCCACACGAACGGATAGCACAAAGAGGACGAGCGGTCCCTCTTTGCAGCGTCAGCGGAAAACCGCGCGAACACTTGTCGTACGTGACTCCGATAAGGGATTTACAGTTTTCCTTATGGGAGACGCGCCGAGACAATTCAGTTCTACTTCGAGCTCCCGAGCGAGCAACACCTCCGCGGTTTAGACACCGCGCGAATCCGAGTGGCTTAGACGCCCTCACCAGTTCTCTACGAGCTCCTCTGTGAGCAACAACTATAGTTCTTTGCGAGCTCTCGATAGAGCAATACTTAAGAGGTTTAGACACCTCTCGTTAGCCTAAGAGGTTTAGACACCTCTCCCTACGTCTACCCGGTTTAGACACCGTGGCCTATTGTATTCAACCTGTGTACGGTTTTTAAAGGTGATTAAATAGTATTATTAATTATCATTCCTTCATATTATTTCTCTATCATAGTTTCCTATCCTTGTTCGACTGCGACTTAGAATCATTTGCTTCAGTGAGTTTATAGAAAGTTAAACCCGCCGACGTGACGTGTAACTCTAGGGTCCGAGTCGGTAATACCACCCTCTAGAGCGATCGAGCGTGCCAGGGTCATCGCGATTAAATTATTCATTGTCCTGCAAACATCCAGTGTCGAGTCGGTAATACCACCCACTGAGATCTTCTCAGGCGTGAACCAGATTGCATCTTGAACTAATTCGTTTTCTCGTGTGCATATGCCACGTTGTCGACAGTCGACCAGACGTTCCGCCATTTCCGACCTTATTAAACATTACAATACGCCGGGCTATTATAATTCCTTATTGGGAGTAACGAACGAGTTACAGTGCAGCGCTAGTGATCACGCGTCGCCACCCGATTGTCCATTCTATTGGAATCCAAGCTCCGTCGACCACGCGGACGAGCTACGCGTATCGCCCGTAATCGACCACGCGGATTACGCACCGGCCGTATATTCAGACATTTCGGACGCGTCGGACGCTGAAACGGTTATTATCGAACGAGGATCACCACAGGGCAACCAGGATAGCCCTTACCACACCACACAGGATTATCGTTCTCCAGGAAGTGACAGTTCCACCTCGAGCTTCGGAAAGTGCGACTCCCATCTGAGAAAACGCCAATCTACCGCGGGAGCGCTGCCCAATTTTTCCAGGAGCGAAGAAAACTTGGTGAAAATCCGAAGCGTCTCGATTCCTGTCAAGCCTCTTCGATACAAGATTGTCCAGTGGCGATACCCGTCGTATCCCGGGCAATACGACAAATAATCGTAAGAATATTTTCGTTATAATTAATATATTATAAGCGTGCGCTATTAATCTCACCCTTCGGGAGAGATCCGGTATTTCGGGCCAAGGTCAGACGCAGACGTACGCGCTGCGTGGATCAAAGATCGTGTCCCTTAAAAGTTTCGTCCTTTGGTTTGGGCTGCGATCAGCTGGCGTTCTTTTCTTTCAAAGAACGCCCCGACAGGACGTGACATAAATTTGGCGCAGTCGGTAGGACACTCGTAAGCGATCCCCGAAAAATTCCGGTAGCCGTACGCGCGAAAAATTTTTAAAATTTTTCAAAATTTTAAATAAATTTAATTTCGAAAATCCGACCTCGTGACAAGGACAGGAATGTTCACCCGGTCACGAATATAGTCCGTTATAAAAATCCAGACGAATAGTAGACCTCGTAGTATGTCGATCACATTTTAACATAACCCCACCTGTCACTTTTCGATGCCCTTTCGACAATTCTGCAGAGACACTCAGGGCACAGAAAATTTTTCTGACAACGCCAAAAATCTAATTCCCTCCAGGCGAACAAGCCACAATTTTTCCAAATTTTTAGGAATTATTTCAGAAATCTCCTAAAAATTATAAAAGTGAATTAAATGAAATAATTCACTACAGCTTCGCGAATAAGGCAGAGTGCCAAGTACGAAGAACGTCCACTATCGATAATCTCCAGGCGTGGATCTAACTTCGCTAAACCCGATTTTTCGAACATCTTTTCTCGAAAATATTCGAACTTAGAGAATTTTTCCAAAAATTTTCGTCTTCAAAAGACATGTCGACCCGACATCGCGAACGATTCTGAACAGTATGAGCCTGTCCCCTCGGCAGTTATTTTTTTTTTTTCTTTCGAAAAATAATTTCCAACTTAAAGGAATTTACCAAAAATTTTCGTCTTCAAAAGACATGTCGAGACGACCTCGCGAACAATTCTGAACAGCATGAGCCTGTCCCCTCGGGAGTTATTTTTTTTTTTCTCTTTCGAAAATTAAATTCCAACTTGAAGGAATTTGCCGAAATTTTCGCCACCAGGAATAACTAATGTCGACCTCCCAGCCCAATTCAAGTAGGACAAAGCCATCCCCAGCGGAGAAATTATTTCAACAAATCCTAACGAGTTAGACTAATTTTCATTAAAGAAAAATATTTCTTCGCAAAAATTTCTCAATAGAAATTATCAAATCTCGGCGTCTCATTCGAATCTACATACGATAGATATAATCCTACAGAAGAAATATTTCCGAAAATTTAATCTTTCAAAATAAGATTGACGAATCTCTATCAAACACGCGAAGACACGCGTAATGAACACGCGAAGTTCAAGTAAAATTTCGAAGATGGACCCGACTAGTTCCAACGCGAACCCTCCAACAGAATCAGAATTGCTAGCGTTCCAACAGGAACTCGCGAAACGCGAAGCTTTCTTGAAAGAACAATTCGACGTGTTAGACTCGAATAGAATAAAATACGAAGCGGAAATCCGTTCCCAACGCGACACATTCGCAGAACTTCGCCGCGAAATAGATACGCTTCGTGATATGACCTCACAAGAAGCCTCGCCGCGAATCGATCATTTTGATACACCGCTACGAGGAATATCGCATAACGATCCCACGATGTACACGGTGAAGCAAGCCGTTGAGACAGTCCCCACATTCGATGGAAAGTCCATCTCGATAATGCAGTTTGTACGTGCATGCAAACGCGCACGCGAATTAATTCCAGTCGCACAAGAAAGACTTCTAACGAAACTCATTTGCAACAAGCTTCGCGGACGCGCATATGCAGCTGTCGAGGATGCGAATTGTTGCACGATAAATGAATTATGCAATCGCCTAAAAGATGTTCTCGGTCCGTATAAGGTTGTAGACCAATATCGAGGAGAATTAGCTAGCATCTTACAAGGCACTTCAGAACATATGTTAGATTACATAGGTAGAGTGAAAGACCTCCGTACCGCGATTCTAGACTACTCTCGCGATAGCAACAATTTGACTTCGGAAGTCGACCAATTCACCACGGCATGCTTTTTGCGCGGCATCATTCCCACGCTCAGATATGAAGTCAGCCGATCAGAAAATCAGGGTCTTCATAAAGTCTTCGACGAAGCCATCAGCGCGTACAAACAATACGAGCACGATAAGACTCGTTATCGCGATCCGTTTCGCGACGAGAATAGACGCGTTAGCTTCTCGGAAAGCAGGAATCGTACGCCTGAGAGACGAAACCTAGAGCCATACTCACGCGATAGTTATGATTCACGAAGCTCTACACCGGAACGTAGAGATATTAAGCCAACCGCCCCATGGCGCAACCCGAATTCAAATTATCAAAGGGATAATTATCGCTCACCGCCGCCGCAGAGATATGAGCCGCCACAAGTGAGAACTCGCGAGGAATATGCACCACGCGAAAATAAAAATTTCAATTCGTACCGGGAAACCCGCGCGAAATTCCCAACCGAAAGCGAAAAGTTTTGTAAATACTGTAAACGCACCGGTCATGACATCCACGAATGTCGCCGTCGCGAATACGCTTCAAATTCGGGAAACGCAAACGGCCTCCCGACTGGCGTTCCGCAGCCGACCGAGGCCCCAATCGAGAAACCACGCCGGAACGTAAACATTGCAGCCCCGATCGAGGAACGCTTACAAAACTTATCTCAGTCGTAAATATCGCGGACGACTCTCCGATCCCGCGAATTCAAACGACTGCGCCACAATTTGCTAAAACATGCGAATTTTTAGTAGACACCGGGTCAGAAATAAATTTGATTAGAGCGTCCAGCATGGATCAGAAAACTTTACTGGAATCAAATAAAGAAATACAAGTTCATGGTATCACCGATGGTTATATCAATACTATCGGTGAGGTCACAGTCGATTTGGCAAACAAGGTTCCAGTAACGTTTCATGTCTTGCCCAAAGAGTTTCTTGTAAACGTGGACGGAATTTTAGGAGCCCCGTTCTTCAGACAGGGAGCAGAGATCTCGTTTGCACGACAAGAGATCGTGCACGGTAATTTAAAAATTCCCTTCAGCAATGTGCATCAACACACGATCGAGGCCCGAACCGCCGCCTGTATCGCGGTAGATGTAAGCGGCCCTAGCGAGGGATATATTCGCCGACAAGAAGTCGCACCAAATGTATACTTGGGCGATTGTCTTGTCACCAACAGAAATGGAAAAGCGAGCCTGCGGTGTATAAATGCATCGACCGACGTGGCGTCCTTCGAACTCCCCACACTGGAGGTAGAAGAGATCGAGGCAATCAATTCCGTTTCGCATAATATACCTGGGAAGAACCCAGACGTAGCTCCCGTAAATCCGGATAAACTCAATGCTCATGCATACCGAATGCATGAGACGATCGACAACGATCACTTCGCGAATATTCCTGGGAAGAACCCAGACGTAGCTCCCGTAAATCCGGACAATTTGAATGAAAATGCTCCTGCATACCGAATGCACGAGACGACCCAAGACGGTCAAGACGCGATAACCTTTGAACAAACTTCAAATCAAGTAATGAACGCTCACGCGCATCAGACGCACGAGCCGATCACATGTGATCAAAACGTAAAAGCATCTACGTCCGAATTAACAGGACCTATGGGAACCGAACCCTCCTACCTCCAACGGTTTCCGCGCGAAACAAAACCTCAAAACGCAAATAGAAAATTGTCATTTATCGCGATACGGTCTCCTCATAGGATAATCCCCGTAGATCGTGGGAAGGAATATTTAACCAAAACAAAAATTAATCCTAGAATGGCGATGTATGATGCCGCCACGTCAAAGCAACCGTCGTGCGACAATATTCATTCCCACGACCGAAAATTTATAAATGCTAACGCGCCACTTAATACGAACATCGAGCATCTTACCTATAAGCACGCGAAATTTAAGAACGCGATAGGACAACACAAGGTTATCGCGACAGGATGTAACGCGAAACCATCTCAAATCTACGCGAAATGCGGGATCAGCGGATCCAATATCCGACAAGCGAAATACGAAGCACCGAGAGCGTTAAAACCCCCACCTGAGGAGCAACACAACACCCCCCAAGAAAAACACCTGCGTAACCAGTTGTCACAACTATACAAGGATGTCATCCGACAAAAATGCGAATTGGAAAAACAAATTCTCCAGAACGCATTAACACAATTACACTCAGCGCCAGAAGAAGTCGCCACAGCAATCATGCGGGAACCAGGATACACTGCAGTACCAGCGGGAGAAGCAGTACACATAATCAAATGCGTACCAGTCAACGTGCAACTACGGAAGACGGAACAGTGCTTCGACGAGCTGCCAATATCCTACAAGAATGCATCAAAATTCTTGAAACCAAGAGATCATATAATCACCAATACAGGAACAGAGAAACCATGTAATGAATTATTACCTCCGCTATACCGGCTCCATGGAACATGGTATCGCCTAACGCCATCGTTATTGGAAGCCATCGCGCCTTCAATCCTGCATCCCCTCACGAAGCCAACGTGGAAGTACGTGGATCCCAAGAATCTTGCAACGGGAGGCATCTATTCCCAAGACGACTTGGATAAGCTGCAGGACCACATCATGTTTCCTGTAGACAAAGTGGCTCTAATCAATTCAATAGCACAAGGTGCATCTGGCAGGCAATTTGCCACGGACAGCATAAACATGTTCAATCTACTAGATGAACATTCATTACAACAAATCGCGGAATCCACTGCCAGGAAGCTATGGTCCGGATTCACTACATTTGGTTCAATTACTGCCGGATTACTAGGAATATACATCGTAATCAGAATGATAAAAACTATCATCAGCACGATAATAAATGGCATCGCGTTGCACTCTCTCTACGGTTGGAGCCTTCACCTCATCGTGGCCATCTGGAGCTCACTCACCAGATTCTTCATCTTTAGGAAACAAAACGACAATGGTGCAGTGACCGCCGTAAAATATGATATCGAAAGTGCAAGTGTCGGTGAACCCCATGCCCACCCAATACCCACGACGAGGAAGATCAACGCCCCGTCCACCCTTGACCCTAGACACGAAACGGACAATGTGTCAATACACCCAGTGTTCCGCCACAGTGACTCCGAAATTTCCCCGCGTGAAATTTCTTCCCTAAGGGGGGAGGTGTGACGTCGACCGCAACGACGCTCCGACGTTTGTCGTACGATGTACGAAGTATGAATGAAACAATATATATTTGGGTTATGTACGAATGAATGTGCATGTTAAATTAAGTACACTAAACATTGTAACGCAAACACATAATTATAATCAATTCATATTAATATTAATATTGTAGTGCACCCGCCTATGGTGCCCAGTAGTTAATAGGGATTTTTCAATGCATACGCCTTTGCATTCCATCACTCGTTGCTGCGTCAGCGATAAGAGCCGAGCGCGGCACAAACGAACGGATAGAGGCAGCAACACGCCGAGAGTCCGCGCGGACTTGACGAGAGCCGTCAACAAAGCGCTGACTTAGCGTAACGTGCTCGAGTGGCCTCCGCCACACGAACGGATAGCACAAAGAGGACGAGCGGTCCCTCTTTGCAGCGTCAGCGGAAAACCGCGCGAACACTTGTCGTACGTGACTCCGATAAGGGATTTACAGTTTTCCTTATGGGAGACGCGCCGAGACAATTCAGTTCTACTTCGAGCTCCCGAGCGAGCAACACCTCCGCGGTTTAGACACCGCGCGAATCCGAGTGGCTTAGACGCCCTCACCAGTTCTCTACGAGCTCCTCTGTGAGCAACAACTATAGTTCTTTGCGAGCTCTCGATAGAGCAATACTTAAGAGGTTTAGACACCTCTCGTTAGCCTAAGAGGTTTAGACACCTCTCCCTACGTCTACCCGGTTTAGACACCGTGGCCTATTGTATTCAACCTGTGTACGGTTTTTAAAGGTGATTAAATAGTATTATTAATTATCATTCCTTCATATTATTTCTCTATCATAGTTTCCTATCCTTGTTCGACTGCGACTTAGAATCATTTGCTTCAGTGAGTTTATAGAAAGTTAAACCCGCCGACGTGACGTGTAACTCTAGGGTCCGAGTCGGTAATACCACCCTCTAGAGCGATCGAGCGTGCCAGGGTCATCGCGATTAAATTATTCATTGTCCTGCAAACATCCAGTGTCGAGTCGGTAATACCACCCACTGAGATCTTCTCAGGCGTGAACCAGATTGCATCTTGAACTAATTCGTTTTCTCGTGTGCATATGCCACGTTGTCGACAGTCGACCAGACGTTCCGCCATTTCCGACCTTATTAAACATTACAATACGCCGGGCTATTATAATTCCTTATTGGGAGTAACGAACGAGTTACAGTGCAGCGCTAGTGATCACGCGTCGCCACCCGATTGTCCATTCTATTGGAATCCAAGCTCCGTCGACCACGCGGACGAGCTACGCGTATCGCCCGTAATCGACCACGCGGATTACGCACCGGCCGTATATTCAGACATTTCGGACGCGTCGGACGCTGAAACGGTTATTATCGAACGAGGATCACCACAGGGCAACCAGGATAGCCCTTACCACACCACACAGGATTATCGTTCTCCAGGAAGTGACAGTTCCACCTCGAGCTTCGGAAAGTGCGACTCCCATCTGAGAAAACGCCAATCTACCGCGGGAGCGCTGCCCAATTTTTCCAGGAGCGAAGAAAACTTGGTGAAAATCCGAAGCGTCTCGATTCCTGTCAAGCCTCTTCGATACAAGATTGTCCAGTGGCGATACCCGTCGTATCCCGGGCAATACGACAAATAATCGTAAGAATATTTTCGTTATAATTAATATATTATAAGCGTGCGCTATTAATCTCACCCTTCGGGAGAGATCCGGTATTTCGGGCCAAGGTCAGACGCAGACGTACGCGCTGCGTGGATCAAAGATCGTGTCCCTTAAAAGTTTCGTCCTTTGGTTTGGGCTGCGATCAGCTGGCGTTCTTTTCTTTCAAAGAACGCCCCGACAGGACGTGACATATGCAAATACGCGAATATGTCTCAGAAACCAGGAATTGCCATGAAATTAAGCGATATATCGAGTTTATGCGATGAATCTTTGTGCCACACGTCTGTTTCTGTACCGATTCGTTGTTTTGCGTGAAAAATCGATGAATTTGTATGCAAATACGCGAATATGTCTCAGAAACCAGGAATTGCCATGAAATTAAGCGATATATCGAGTTTATGCGATGAATCTTTGCGCATCACGTCTGTTTCTGTACCGATTCGTTGTTTTGCGTGAAAAATCGATGAATTTGTATGAAAATACGCGAATATGTCTCAGAAACCAGGAATTGCCATGAAATTAAGCGATATATCGAGTTTATGCGATGAATCTTTGTGCCACACGTCTGTTTCTGTACCGATTCGTTCTTTTGCGTGAAAAATCGATGAATTTGTATGCAAATACGCGAATATGTCTCAGAAACCAGGAATTGCCATGAAATTAAGCGATATATCGAGTTTATGCGATGAATCTTTGTGCCACACGTCTGTTTCTGTACCGATTCGTTGTTTTGCGTGAAAAATCGATGAATTTGTATGAAAATACGCGAATATGTCTCAGAAACCAGGAATTGCCATGAAATTAAGCGATATATCGAGTTTATGCGATGAATCTTTGTGCCACACGTCTGTTTCTGTACCGATTCGTTGTTTTGCGTGAAAAATCGATGAATTTGTATGCAAATACGCGAATATGTCTCAGAAACCAGGAATTGCCATGAAATTAAGCGATATATCGAGTTTATGCGATGAATCTTTGTGCCACACGTCTGTTTCTGTACCGATTCGTTGTTTTGCGTGAAAAATCGATGAATTTGTATGCAAATACGCGAATATGTCTCAGAAACCAGGAATTGCCATGAAATTAAGCGATATATCGAGTTTATGCGATGAATCTTTGCGCATCACGTCTGTTTCTGTACCGATTCGTTGTTTTGCGTGAAAAATCGATGAATTTGTATGCAAATACGCGAATATGTCTCAGAAACCAGGAATTGCCATGAAATTAAGCGATATATCGAGTTTATGCGATGAATCTTTGTGCCACACGTCTGTTTCTGTACCGATTCGTTGTTTTGCGTGAAAAATCGATGAATTTGTATGCAAATACGCGAATATGTCTCAGAAACCAGGAATTGCCATGAAATTAAGCGATATATCGAGTTTATGCGATGAATCTTTGTGCCACACGTCTGTTTCTGTACCGATTCGTTGTTTTGCGTGAAAAATCGATGAATTTGTATGAAAATACGCGAATATGTCTCAGAAACCAGGAATTGCCATGAAATTAAGCGATATATCGAGTTTATGCGATGAATCTTTGTGCCACACGTCTGTTTCTGTACCGATTCGTTGTTTTGCGTGAAAAATCGATGAATTTGTATGCAAATACGCGAATATGTCTCAGAAACCAGGAATTGCCATGAAATTAAGCGATATATCGAGTTTATGCGATGAATCTTTGTGCCACACGTCTGTTTCTGTACCGATTCGTTGTTTTGCGTGAAAAATCGATGAATTTGTATGCAAATACGCGAATATGTCTCAGAAACCAGGAATTGCCATGAAATTAAGCGATATATCGAGTTTATGCGATGAATCTTTGTGCATCACGTCTGTTTCTGTACCGATTCGTTGTTTTGCGTGAAAAATCGATGAATTTGTATGAAAATACGCGAATATGTCTCAGAAACCAGGAATTGCCATGAAATTAAGCGATATATCGAGTTTATGCGATGAATCTTTGTGCATCACATCTGTTTCTGTACCGATTCGTTGTTTTGCGTGAAAAATCGATGCATTTGTATGCAAATACGCGAATATGTCTCAGAAACCAGGAATTGCCATGAAATTAAGCGATATATCGAGTTTATGCGATGAATCTTTGTGCATCACGTCTGTTTCTGTACCGATTCGTTGTTTTGCGTGAAAAATCGATGAATTTGTATGCAAATACGCGAATATGTCTCAGAAACCAGGAATTGCCATGAAATTAAGCGATATATCGAGTTTATGCGATGAATCTTTGTGCCACACGTCTGTTTCTGTACCGATTTGATGTTTTGCGTGAAAAATCGATGAATTTGTATGCAAATACGCGAATATGTCTCAGAAACCAGGAATTGCCATGAAATTAAGCGATATATCGAGTTTATGCGATGAATCTTTGTGCCACACGTCTGTTTCTGTACCGATTCGTTGTTTTGCGTGAAAAATCGATGAATTTGTATGCAAATACGCGAATATGTCTCAGAAACCAGGAATTGCCATGAAATTAAGCGATATATCGAGTTTATGCGATGAATCTTTGTGCCACACGTCTGTTTCTGTACCGATTCGTTGTTTTGCGTGAAAAATCGATGAATTTGTATGCAAATACGCGAATATGTCTCAGAAACCAGGAATTGCCATGAAATTAAGCGATATATCGAGTTTATGCGATGAATCTTTGTGCATCACGTCTGTTTCTGTACCGATTCGTTGTTTTGCGTGAAAAATCGATGAATTTGTATGAAAATACGCGAATATGTCTCAGAAACCAGGAATTGCCATGAAATTAAGCGATATATCGAGTTTATGCGATGAATCTTTGTGCATCACATCTGTTTCTGTACCGATTCGTTGTTTTGCGTGAAAAATCGATGCATTTGTATGCAAATACGCGAATATGTCTCAGAAACCAGGAATTGCCATGAAATTAAGCGATATATCGAGTTTATGCGATGAATCTTTGTGCCACACGTCTGTTTCTGTACCGATTCGTTGTTTTGCGTGAAAAATCGATGAATTTGTATGCAAATACGCGAATATGTCTCAGAAACCAGGAATTGCCATGAAATTAAGCGATATATCGAGTTTATGCGATGAATCTTTGTGCCACACGTCTGTTTCTGTACCGATTCGTTGTTTTGCGTGAAAAATCGATGAATTTGTATGAAAATACGCGAATATGTCTCAGAAACCAGGAATTGCCATGAAATTAAGCGATATATCGAGTTTATGCGATGAATCTTTGTGCCACACGTCTGTTTCTGTACCGATTCGTTGTTTTGCGTGAAAAATCGATGAATTTGTATGCAAATACGCGAATATGTCTCAGAAACCAGGAATTGCCATGAAATTAAGCGATATATCGAGTTTATGCGATGAATCTTTGTGCCACACGTCTGTTTCTGTACCGATTCGTTGTTTTGCGTGAAAAATCGATGAATTTGTATGCAGATACGCGAATATGTCTCAGAAACCAGGAATTGCCATGAAATTAAGCGATATATCGAGTTTATGCGATGAATCTTTGTGCATCACGTCTGTTTCTGTACCGATTCGTTGTTTTGCGTGAAAAATCGATGAATTTGTATGAAAATACGCGAATATGTCTCAGAAACCAGGAATTGCCATGAAATTAAGCGATATATCGAGTTTATGCGATGAATCTTTGTGCATCACATCTGTTTCTGTACCGATTCGTTGTTTTGCGTGAAAAATCGATGCATTTGTATGCAAATACGCGAATATGTCTCAGAAATCAGGAATTGCCATGAAATTAAGCGATATAATCGAGTTTATGCGATGAATCTTTGTGCATCACGTCTGTTTCTGTACCGATTCGTTGTTTTGCGTGAAAAATCGATGAATTTGTATGCAAATACGCGAATATGTCTCAGAAACCAGGAATTGCCATGAAATTAAGCGATATATCGAGTTTATGCGATGAATCTTTGTGCATCACGTCTGTTTCTGTACCGATTCGTTGTTTTGCGTGAAAAATCGATGCATTTGTATGCAAATACGCGAATATGTCTCAGAAACCAGGAATTGCCATGAAATTAAGCGATATATCGAGTTTATGCGATGAATCTTTGTGCATCACGTCTGTTTCTGTACCGATTCGTTGTTTTGCGTGAAAAATCGATGAATTTGTATGAAAATACGCGAATATGTCTCAGAAACCAGGAATTGCCATGAAATTAAGCGATATATCGAGTTTATGCGATGAATCTTTGTGCATCACATCTGTTTCTGTACCGATTCGTTGTTTTGCGTGAAAAATCGATGCATTTGTATGCAAATACGCGAATATGTCTCAGAAATCAGGAATTGCCATGAAATTAAGCGATATAATCGAGTTTATGCGATGAATCTTTGTGCATCACGTCTGTTTCTGTACCGATTCGTTGTTTTGCGTGAAAAATCGATGAATTTGTATGCAAATACGCGAATATGTCTCAGAAACCAGGAATTGCCATGAAATTAAGCGATATATCGAGTTTATGCGATGAATCTTTGTGCCACACGTCTGTTTCTGTACCGATTCGTTGTTTTGCGTGAAAAATCAATGAATTTGTATGCAAATACGCGAATATGTCTCAGAAACCAGGAATTGCCATGAAATTAAGCGATATATCGAGTTTATGCGATGAATCTTTGTGCCACACGTCTGTTTCTGTACCGATTCGTTGTTTTGCGTGAAAAATCGATGAATTTGTATGCAAATACGCGAATATGTCTCAGAAACCAGGAATTGCCATGAAATTAAGCGATATATCGAGTTTATGCGATGAATCTTTGTGCCACACGTCTGTTTCTGTACCGATTCGTTGTTTTGCGTGAAAAATCAATGAATTTGTATGCAAATACGCGAATATGTCTCAGAAACCAGGAATTGCCATGAAATTAAGCGATATATCGAGTTTATGCGATGAATCTTTGTGCCACACGTCTGTTTCTGTACCGATTCGTTGTTTTGCGTGAAAAATCGATGAATTTGTATGCAAATACGCGAATATGTCTCAGAAACCAGGAATTGCCATGAAATTAAGCGATATATCGAGTTTATGCGATGAATCTTTGTGCCACACGTCTGTTTCTGTACCGATTCGTTATTTTGCGTGAAAAATCGATGAATTTGTATGCAAATACGCGAATATGTCTCAGAAACCAGGAATTGCCATGAAATTAAGCGATATATCGAGTTTATGCGATGAATCTTTGTGCCACACGTCTGTTTCTGTACCGATTCGTTGTTTTGCGTGAAAAATCGATGAATTTGTATGAAAATACGCGAATATGTCTCAGAAACCAGGAATTGCCATGAAATTAAGCGATATATCGAGTTTATGCGATGAATCTTTGTGCCACACGTCTGTTTCTGTACCGATTCGTTGTTTTGCGTGAAAAATCGATGAATTTGTATGCAAATACGCGAATATGTCTCAGAAACCAGGAATTGCCATGAAATTAAGCGATATATCGAGTTTATGCGATGAATCTTTGTGCATCACGTCTGTTTCTGTACCGATTCGTTGTTTTGCGTGAAAAATCGATGAATTTGAATGAAAATACGCGAATATGTCTCAGAAACCAGGAATTGCCATGAAATTAAGCGATATATCGAGTTTATGCGATGAATCTTTGTGCATCACATCTGTTTCTGTACCGATTCGTTGTTTTGCGTGAAAAATCGATGCATTTGTTTGCAAATACGCGAATATGTCTCAGAAATCAGGAATTGCCATGAAATTAAGCGATATAATCGAGTTTATGCGATGAATCTTTGTGCATCACGTCTGTTTCTGTACCGATTCGTTGTTTTGCGTGAAAAATCGATGAATTTGTATGCAAATACGCGAATATGTCTCAGAAACCAGGAATTGCCATGAAATTAAGCGATATATCGAGTTTATGCGATGAATCTTTGTGCCACACGTCTGTTTCTGTACCGATTCGTTGTTTTGCGTGAAAAATCGATGAATTTGTATGCAAATACGCGAATATGTCTCAGAAACCAGGAATTGCCATGAAATTAAGCGATATATCGAGTTTATGCGATGAATCTTTGTGCATCACGTCTGTTTCTGTACCGATTCGTTGTTTTGCGTGAAAAATCGATGAATTTGTATGAAAATACGCGAATATGTCTCAGAAACCAGGAATTGCCATGAAATTAAGCGATATATCGAGTTTATGCGATGAATCTTTGTGCCACACGTCTGTTTCTGTACCGATTCGTTGTTTTGCGTGAAAAATCGATGAATTTGTATGCAAATACGCGAATATGTCTCAGAAACCAGGAATTGCCATGAAATTAAGCGATATATCGAGTTTATGCGATGAATCTTTGTGCCACACGTCTGTTTCTGTACCGATTCGTTGTTTTGCGTGAAAAATCGATGAATTTGTATGAAAATACGCGAATATGTCTCAGAAACCAGGAATTGCCATGAAATTAAGCGATATATCGAGTTTATGCGATGAATCTTTGTGCATCACATCTGTTTCTGTACCGATTCGTTGTTTTGCGTGAAAAATCGATGCATTTGTATGCAAATACGCGAATATGTCTCAGAAACCAGGAATTGCCATGAAATTAAGCGATATATCGAGTTTATGCGATGAATCTTTGTGCATCACGTCTGTTTCTGTACCGATTCGTTGTTTTGCGTGAAAAATCGATGAATTGGTATGAAAATACGCGAATATGTCTCAGAAACCAGGAATTGCCATGAAATTAAGCGATATATCGAGTTTATGCGATGAATCTTTGTGCCACACGTCTGTTTCTGTACCGATTCGTTGTTTTGCGTGAAAAATCGATGAATTTGTATGCAAATACGCGAATATGTCTCAGAAACCAGGAATTGCCATGAAATTAAGCGATATATCGAGTTTAATGCGATGAATCTTTGTGCCACACGTCTGTTTCTGTACCGATTCGTTGTTTTGCGTGAAAAATCGATGAATTTGTATGAAAATACGCGAATATGTCTCAGAAACCAGGAATTGCCATGAAATTAAGCGATATATCGAGTTTATGCGATGAATCTTTGTGCATCACGTCTGTTTCTGTACCGATTCGTTGTTTTGCGTGAAAAATCGATGAATTTGTATGAAAATACGCGAATATGTCTCAGAAACCAGGAATTGCCATGAAATTAAGCGATATATCGAGTTTATGCGATGAATCTTTGTGCATCACATCTGTTTCTGTACCGATTCGTTGTTTTGCGTGAAAAATCGATGCATTTGTATGCAAATACGCGAATATGTCTCAGAAATCAGGAATTGCCATGAAATTAAGCGATATAATCGAGTTTATGCGATGAATCTTTGTGCATCACGTCTGTTTCTGTACCGATTCGTTGTTTTGCGTGAAAAATCGATGAATTTGTATGCAAATACGCGAATATGTCTCAGAAACCAGGAATTGCCATGAAATTAAGCGATATATCGAGTTTATGCGATGAATCTTTGTGCCACACGTCTGTTTCTGTACCGATTCGTTGTTTTGCGTGAAAAATCAATGAATTTGTATGCAAATACGCGAATATGTCTCAGAAACCAGGAATTGCCATGAAATTAAGCGATATATCGAGTTTATGCGATGAATCTTTGTGCCACACGTATGTTTCTGTACCGATTCGTTGTTTTGCGTGAAAAATCGATGAATTTGTATGCAAATACGCGAATATGTCTCAGAAACCAGGAATTGCCATGAAATTAAGCGATATATCGAGTTTATGCGATGAATCTTTGTGCCACACGTCTGTTTCTGTACCGATTCGTTATTTTGCGTGAAAAATCGATGAATTTGTATGCAAATACGCGAATATGTCTCAGAAACCAGGAATTGCCATGAAATTAAGCGATATATCGAGTTTATGCGATGAATCTTTGTGCCACACGTCTGTTTCTGTACCGATTCGTTGTTTTGCGTGAAAAATCGATGAATTTGTATGAAATACGCGAATATGTCTCAGAAACCAGGAATTGCCATGAAATTAAGCGATATATCGAGTTTATGCGATGAATCTTTGTGCCACACGTCTGTTTCTGTACCGATTCGTTGTTTTGCGTGAAAAATCGATGAATTTGTATGCAAATACGCGAATATGTCTCAGAAACCAGGAATTGCCATGAAATTAAGCGATATATCGAGTTTATGCGATGAATCTTTGTGCATCACGTCTGTTTCTGTACCGATTCGTTGGTTTTGCGTGAAAAATCGATGAATTTGTATGAAAATACGCGAATATGTCTCAGAAACCAGGAATTGCCATGAAATTAAGCGATATATCGAGTTTATGCGATGAATCTTTGTGCATCACATCTGTTTCTGTACCGATTCGTTGTTTTGCGTGAAAAATCGATGCATTTGTATGCAAATACGCGAATATGTCTCAGAAATCAGGAATTGCCATGAAATTAAGCGATATAATCGAGTTTATGCGATGAATCTTTGTGCATCACGTCTGTTTCTGTACCGATTCGTTGTTTTGCGTGAAAAATCGATGAATTTGTATGCAAATACGCGAATATGTCTCAGAAACCAGGAATTGCCATGAAATTAAGCGATATATCGAGTTTATGCGATGAATCTTTGTGCCACACGTCTGTTTCTGTACCGATTCGTTGTTTTGCGTGAAAAAATCGATGAATTTGTATGCAAATACGCGAATATGTCTCAGAAACCAGGAATTGCCATGAAATTAAGCGATATATCGAGTTTATGCGATGAATCTTTGTGCATCACGTCTGTTTCTGTACCGATTCGTTGTTTTGCGTGAAAAATCGATGAATTTGTATGAAAATACGCGAATATGTCTCAGAAACCAGGAATTGCCATGAAATTAAGCGATATATCGAGTTTATGCGATGAATCTTTGTGCCACACGTCTGTTTCTGTACCGATTCGTTGTTTTGCGTGAAAAATCGATGAATTTGTATGCAAATACGCGAATATGTCTCAGAAACCAGGAATTGCCATGAAATTAAGCGATATATCGAGTTTATGCGATGAATCTTTGTGCCACACGTCTGTTTCTGTACCGATTCGTTGTTTTGCGTGAAAAATCGATGAATTTGTATGAAAATACGCGAATATGTCTCAGAAACCAGGAATTGCCATGAAATTAAGCGATATATCGAGTTTATGCGATGAATCTTTGTGCCACACGTCTGTTTCTGTACCGATTCGTTGTTTTGCGTGAAAAATCGATGAATTTGTATGCAAATACGCGAATATGTCTCAGAAACCAGGAATTGCCATGAAATTAAGCGATATATCGAGTTTATGCGATGAATCTTTGTGCCACACGTCTGGTTTCTGTACCGATTCGTGTTTTGCGTGAAAAATCGATGAATTTGTATGCAAATACGCGAATATGTCTCAGAAACCAGGAATTGCCATGAAATTAAGCGATATATCGAGTTTATGCGATGAATCTTTGTGCATCACGTCTGTTTCTGTACCGATTCGTTGTTTTGCGTGAAAAATCGATGAATTTGTATGAAAATACGCGAATATGTCTCAGAAACCAGGAATTGCCATGAAATTAAGCGATATATCGAGTTTATGCGATGAATCTTTGTGCCACACGTCTGTTTCTGTTATGCGATGAATCTTTGTGCCACACGTCTGGTTTCTGTACCGATTCGTTGTTTTGCGTGAAAAATCGATGAATTTGTATGCAAATACGCGAATATGTCTCAGAAACCAGGAATTGCCATGAAATTAAGCGATATATCGAGTTTATGCGATGAATCTTTGTGCATCACGTCTGTTTCTGTACCGATTCGTTGTTTTGCGTGAAAAATCGATGAATTTGTATGAAAATACGCGAATATGTCTCAGAAACCAGGAATTGCCATGAAATTAAGCGATATATCGAGTTTATGCGATGAATCTTTGTGCATCACATCTGTTTCTGTACCGATTCGTTGTTTTGCGTGAAAAATCGATGCATTTGTATGCAAATACGCGAATATGTCTCAGAAATCAGGAATTGCCATGAAATTAAGCGATATAATCGAGTTTATGCGATGAATCTTTGTGCATCACGTCTGTTTCTGTACCGATTCGTTGTTTTGCGTGAAAAATCGATGAATTTGTATGCAAATACGCGAATATGTCTCAGAAACCAGGAATTGCCATGAAATTAAGCGATATATCGAGTTTATGCGATGAATCTTTGTGCCACACGTCTGTTTCTGTACCGATTCGTTGTTTTGCGTGAAAAATCGATGAATTTGTATGCAAATACGCGAATATGTCTCAGAAACCAGGAATTGCCATGAAATTAAGCGATATATCGAGTTTATGCGATGAATCTTTGTGCCACACGTCTATTTCTGTACCGATTCGTTGTTTTGCGTGAAAAATCGATGAATTTGTATGCAAATACGCGAATATGTCTCAGAAACCAGGAATTGCCATGAAATTAAGCGATATATCGAGTTTATGCGATGAATCTTTGTGCCACACGTCTGTTTCTGTACCGATTCGTTGTTTTGCGTGAAAAATCGATGAATTTGTATGCAAATACGCGAATATGTCTCAGAAACCAGGAATTGCCATGAAATTAAGCGATATAATCGAGTTTATGCGATGAATCTTTGTGCATCACGTCTGTTTCTGTACCGATTCGTTGTTTTGCGTGAAAAATCGATGCATTTGTATGCAAATACGCGAATATGTCGCAGAAACCAGGAATTGCCATGAAATTAAGCGATATATCGAGTTTATGCGATGAATCTTTGTGCCACACGTCTGTTTCTGTACCGATTCGTTGTTTTGCGTGAAAAATCGATGAATTTGTATGCAAATACGCGAATATGTCTCAGAAACCAGGAATTGCCATGAAATTAAGCGATATATCGAGTTTATGCGATGAATCTTTGTGCCACACGTCTGTTTCTGTACCGATTCGTTGTTTTGCGTGAAAAATCGATGAATTTGTATGCAAATACGCGAATATGTCTCAGAAACCAGGAATTGCCATGAAATTAAGCGATATATCGAGTTTATGCGATGAATCTTTGTGCCACACGTCTGTTTCTGTACCGATTCGTTGTTTTGCGTGAAAAATCGATGAATTTGTATGCAAATACGCGAATATGTCTCAGAAACCAGGAATTGCCATGAAATTAAGCGATATATCGAGTTTATGCGATGAATCTTTGTGCATCACGTCTGTTTCTGTACCGATTCGTTGTTTTGCGTGAAAAATCGATGAATTTGTATGAAAATACGCGAATATGTCTCAGAAACCAGGAATTGCCATGAAATTAAGCGATATATCGAGTTTATGCGATGAATCTTTGTGCCACACGTCTGTTTCTGTACCGATTTCGTTGTTTTGCGTGAAAAATCGATGAATTTGTATGCAAATACGCGAATATGTCTCAGAAACCAGGAATTGCCATGAAATTAAGCGATATATCGAGTTTATGCGATGAATCTTTGTGCCACACGTCTGTTTCTGTACCGATTCGTTGTTTTGCGTGAAAAATCGATGAATTTGTATGCAAATACGCGAATATGTCTCAGAAACCAGGAAATTGCATGAAATTAAGCGATATATCGAGTTTATGCGATGAATCTTTGTGCATCACGTCTGTTTCTGTACCGATTCGTTGTTTTGCGTGAAAAATCGATGAATTTGTATGAAAATACGCGAATATGTCTCAGAAACCAGGAATTGCCACGAAATTAAGCGATATATCGAGTTTATGCGATGAATCTTTGTGCATCACATCTGTTTCTGTACCGATTCGTTGTTTTGCGTGAAAAATCGATGCATTTGTATGCAAATACGCGAATATGTCTCAGAAACCAGGAATTGCCATGAAATTAAGCGATATATCGAGTTTATGCGATGAATCTTTGTGCATCACGTCTGTTTCTGTACCGATTCGTTGTTTTGCGTGAAAAATCGATGAATTTGTATGAAAATACGCGAATATGTCACAGAAACCAGGAATTGCCATGAAATTAAGCGATATATCGAGTTTATGCGATGAATCTTTGTGCCACACGTCTGTTTCTGTACCGATTCGTTGTTTTTGCGTGAAAAATCGATGCATTTGTATGAAAATACGCGAATATGTCTCAGAAATCAGGAATTGCCATGAAATTAAGCGATATAATCGAGTTTATGCGATGAATCTTTGTGCATCACGTCTGTTTCTGTACCGATTCGTTGTTTTGCGAGAAAAAATCGATGAATTTGTATGCAAATACGCGAATATGTCTCAGAAACCAGGAATTGCCATGAAATTAAGCGATATATCGAGTTTATGCGATGAATCTTTGTGCATCACATCTGTTTCTGTGCCGATTCGTTGTTTTGCGTGAAAAATCGATGAATTTGTATGCAAATACGCGAATATGTCTCAGAAACCAGGAATTGCCATGAAATTAAGCGATATATCGAGTTTATGCGATGAATCTTTGTGCCACACGTCTGTTTCTGTACCGATTCGTTGTTTTGCGTGAAAAATCGATGAATTTGTATGCAAATACGCGAATATGTCTCAGAAACCAGGAATTGCCATGAAATTAAGCGATATATCGAGTTTATGCGATGAATCTTTGTGCATCACGTCTGTTTCTGTACCGATTCGTTGTTTTGCGTGAAAAATCGATGAATTTGTATGAAAATACGCGAATATGTCTCAGAAACCAGGAATTGCCATGACATTAAGCGATATATCGAGTTTATGCGATGAATCTTTGTGCCACACGTCTGTTTCTGTACCGATTCGATGTTTTGCGTGAAAAATCGATGAATTTGTATGCAAATACGCGAATATGTCTCAGAAACCAGGAATTGCCATTGAAATTAAGCGATATATCGAGTTTATGCGATGAATCTTTGTGCATCACGTCTGTTTCTGTACCGATTCGTTGTTTTGCGTGAAAAATCGATGAATTTGTATGAAAATACGCGAATCTGTCTCAGAAACCAGGAATTGCCATGACATTAAGCGATATATCGAGTTTATGCGATGAATCTTTGTGCCACACGTCTGTTTCTGTACCGATTCGATGTTTTGCGTGAAAAATCGATGAATTTGTATGCAAATACGCGAATATGTCTCAGAAACCAGGAATTGCCATGACATTAAGCGATATATCGAGTTTATGCGATGAATCTTTGTGCCACACGTCTGTTTCTGTACCGATTCGTTGTTTTGCGTGAAAAATCGATGAATTTGTATGAAAATACGCGAATATGTCTCAGAAACCAGGAATTGCCATGAAATTAAGCGATATATCGAGTTTATGCGATGAATCTTTGTGCCACACGTCTGTTTCTGTACCGATTCGTTGTTTTGCGTGAAAAATCGATGAATTTGTATGCAAATACGCGAATATGTCTCAGAAACCAGGAATTGCCATGAAATTAAGCGATATATCGAGTTTATGCGATGAATCTTTGTGCCACACGTCTGTTTCTGTACCGATTCGTTGTTTTGCGTGAAAAATCGATGAATTTGTATGCAAATACGCGAATATGTCTCAGAAACCAGGAATTGCCATGAAATTAAGCGATATATCGAGTTTATGCGATGAATCTTTGTGCATCACGTCTGTTTCTGTACCGATTCGTTGTTTTGCGTGAAAAATCGATGAATTTGTATGAAAATACGCGAATATGTCTCAGAAACCAGGAATTGCCATGAAATTAAGCGATATATCGAGTTTATGCGATGAATCTTTGTGCATCACATCTGTTTCTGTACCGATTCGTTGTTTTGCGTGAAAAATCGATGCATTTGTATGCAAATACGCGAATATGTCTCAGAAACCTGGAATTGCCATGAAATTAAGCGATATATCGAGTTTATGCGATGAATCTTTGTGCATCACGTCTGTTTCTGTACCGATTCGTTGTTTTGCGTGAAAAATCGATGAATTTGTATGAAAATACGCGAATATGTCTCAGAAACCAGGAATTGCCATGAAATTAAGCGATATATCGAGTTTATGCGATGAATCTTTGTGCCACACGTCTGTTTCTGTACCGATTCGTTGTTTTGCGTGAAAAATCGATGAATTTGTATGCAAAATACGCGAATATGTCTCAGAAACCAGGAATTGCCATGAAATTAAGCGATATATCGAGTTTATGCGATGAATCTTTGTGCCACACGTCTGTTTCTGTACCGATTCGTTGTTTTGCGTGAAAAATCGATGAATTTGTATGCAAATACGCGAATATGTCTCAGAAACCAGGAATTGCCATGAAATTAAGCGATATATCGAGTTTATGCGATGAATCTTTGTGCATCACGTCTGTTTCTGTACCGATTCGTTGTTTTGCGTGAAAAACCGATGAATTTGTATGAAAATACGCGAATATGTCTCAGAAACCAGGAATTGCCATGAAATTAAGCGATATATCGAGTTTATGCGATGAATCTTTGTGCCACACGTCTGTTTCTGTACCGATTCGTTGTTTTGCGTGAAAAATCGATGAATTTGTATGAAAATACGCGAATATGTCTCAGAAACCAGGAATTGCCATGAAATTAAGCGATATATCGAGTTTATGCGATGAATCTTGTGCCACACGTCTGTTTCTGTACCGATTCGTTGTTTTGCGTGAAAAAATCGATGAATTTGTATGCAAATACGCGAATATGTCTCAGAAACCAGGAATTGCCATGAAATTAAGCGATATATCGAGTTTATGCGATGAATCTTTGTGCCACACGTCTGTTTCTGTACCGATTCGTTGTTTTGCGTGAAAAATCGATGAATTTGTATGCAAATACGCGAATATGTCTCAGAAACCAGGAATTGCCATGAAATTAAGCGATATATCGAGTTTATGCGATGAATCTTTGTGCATCACGTCTGTTTCTGTACCGATTCGTTGTTTTGCGTGAAAAATCGATGAATTTGTATGAAAATACGCGAATATGTCTCAGAAACCAGGAATTGCCATGAAATTAAGCGATATATCGAGTTTATGCGATGAATCTTTGTGCATCACATCTGTTTCTGTACCGATTCGTTGTTTTGCGTGAAAAATCGATGAATTTGTATGCAAATACGCGAATATGTCTCAGAAACCAGGAATTGCCATGAAATTAAGCGATATATCGAGTTTATGCGATGAATCTTTGTGCCACACGTCTGTTTCTGTACAGATTCGTTGTTTTGCGTGAAAAATCGATGAATTTGTATGCAAATACGCGAATATGTCTCAGAAACCAGGAATTGCCATGAAATTAAGCGATATATCGAGTTTATGCGATGAATCTTTGTGCATCACGTCTGTTTCTGTACCGATTCGTTGTTTTGCGTGAAAAATCGATGAATTTGTATGAAAATACGCGAATATGTCTCAGAAACCAGGAATTGCCATGAAATTAAGCGATATATCGAGTTTATGCGATGAATCTTTGTGCCACACGTCTGTTTCTGTACCGATTCGTTGTTTTGCGTGAAAAATCGATGAATTTGTATGCAAATACGCGAATATGTCTCAGAAACCAGGAATTGCCATGAAATTAAGCGATATATCGAGTTTATGCGATGAATCTTTGTGCCACACGTCTGTTTCTGTACCGATTCGTTGTTTTGCGTGAAAAATCGATGAATTTGTATGAAAATACGCGAATATGTCTCAGAAACCAGGAATTGCCATGAAATTAAGCGATATATCGAGTTTATGCGATGAATCTTTGTGCCACACGTCTGTTTCTGTACCGATTCGTTGTTTTGCGTGAAAAATCGATGAATTTGTATGCAAATACGCGAATATGTCTCAGAAACCAGGAATTGCCATGGAATTAAGCGATATATCGAGTTTATGCGATGAATCTTTGTGCCACACGTCTGTTTCTGTACCGATTCGTTGTTTTGCGTGAAAAATCGATGAATTTGTATGCAAATACGCGAATATGTCTCAGAAACCAGGAATTGCCATGAAATTAAGCGATATATCGAGTTTATGCGATGAATCTTTGTGCATCACGTCTGTTTCTGTACCGATTCGTTGTTTTGCGTGAAAAATCGATGAATTTGTATGAAAATACGCGAATATGTCTCAGAAACCAGGAATTGCCATGAAATTAAGCGATATATCGAGTTTATGCGATGAATCTTTGTGCCACACGTCTGTTTCTGTACCGATTCGTTGTTTTGCGTGAAAAATCGATGAATTTGTATGCAAATACGCGAATATGTCTCAGAAACCAGGAATTGCCATGAAATTAAGCGATATATCGAGTTTATGCGATGAATCTTTGTGCCACACGTCTGTTTCTGTACCGATTCGTTGTTTTGCGTGAAAAATCGATGAATTTGTATGCAAATACGCGAATATGTCTCAGAAACCAGGAATTGCCATGAAATTAAGCGATATATCGAGTTTATGCGATGAATCTTTGTGCATCACATCTGTTTCTGTACCGATTCGTTGTTTTGCGTGAAAAATCGATGAATTTGTATGCAAATACGCGAATATGTCTCAGAAACCAGGAATTGCCATGAATTAAGCGATATATCGAGTTTATGCGATGAATCTTTGTGCCACACGTCTGTTTCTGTACCGATTCGTTGTTTTGCGTGAAAAATCGATGAATTTGTATGCAAATACGCGAATATGTCTCAGAAACCAGGAATTGCCATGAAATTAAGCGATATATCGAGTTTATGCGATGAATCTTTGTGCATCACGTCTGTTTCTGTACCGATTCGTTGTTTTGCGTGAAAAATCGATGAATTTGTATGAAAATACGCGAATATGTCTCAGAAACCAGGAATTGCCATGACATTAAGCGATATATCGAGTTTATGCGATGAATCTTTGTGCCACACGTCTGTTTCTGTACCGATTCGATGTTTTGCGTGAAAAATCGATGAATTTGTATGCAAATACGCGAATATGTCTCAGAAACCAGGAATTGCCATGACATTAAGCGATATATCGAGTTTATGCGATGAATCTTTGTGCCACACGTCTGTTTCTGTACCGATTCGTTGTTTTGCGTGAAAAATCGATGAATTTGTATGAAAATACGCGAATATGTCTCAGAAACCAGGAATTGCCATGAAATTAAGCGATATATCGAGTTTATGCGATGAATCTTTGTGCCACACGTCTGTTTCTGTACCGATTCGTTGTTTTGCGTGAAAAATCGATGAATTTGTATGCAAATACGCGAATATGTCTCAGAAACCAGGAATTGCCATGAAATTAAGCGATATATCGAGTTTATGCGATGAATCTTTGTGCCACACGTCTGTTTCTGTACCGATTCGTTGTTTTGCGTGAAAAATCGATGAATTTGTATGCAAATACGCGAATATGTCTCAGAAACCAGGAATTGCCATGAAATTAAGCGATATATCGAGTTTATGCGATGAATCTTTGTGCATCACGTCTGTTTCTGTACCGATTCGTTGTTTTGCGTGAAAAATCGATGAATTTGTATGAAAATACGCGAATATGTCTCAGAAACCAGGAATTGCCATGAAATTAAGCGATATATCGAGTTTATGCGATGAATCTTTGTGCATCACGTCTGTTTCTGTACCGATTCGTTGTTTTGCGTGAAAAATCGATGAATTTGTATGAAAATACGCGAATATGTCTCAGAAACCAGGAATTGCCATGAAATTAAGCGATATATCGAGTTTATGCGATGAATCTTTGTGCCACACGTCTGTTTCTGTACCGATTCGTTGTTTTGCGTGAAAAATCGATGAATTTGTATGCAAATACGCGAATATGTCTCAGAAACCAGGAATTGCCATGAAATTAAGCGATATATCGAGTTTATGCGATGAATCTTGTGCCACACGTCTGTTTCTGTACCGATTCGTTGTTTTGCGTGAAAAATCGATGAATTTGTATGAAAATACGCGAATATGTCTCAGAAACCAGGAATTGCCATGAAATTAAGCGATATATCGAGTTTATGCGATGAATCTTTGTGCCCACACGTCTGTTTCTGTACCGATTCGTTGTTTTGCGTGAAAAATCGATGAATTTGTATGCAAATACGCGAATATGTCTCAGAAACCAGGAATTGCCATGAAATTAAGCGATATATCGAGTTTATGCGATGAATCTTTGTGCCACACGTCTGTTTCTGTACCGATTCGTTGTTTTGCGTGAAAAATCGATGAATTTGTATGCAAATACGCGAATATGTCTCAGAAACCAGGAATTGCCATGAAATTAAGCGATATATCGAGTTTATGCGATGAATCTTTGTGCATCACGTCTGTTTCTGTACCGATTCGTTGTTTTGCGTGAAAAATCGATGAATTTGTATGAAAATACGCGAATATGTCTCAGAAACCAGGAATTGCCATGAAATTAAGCGATATATCGAGTTTATGCGATGAATCTTTGTGCATCACATCTGTTTCTGTACCGATTCGTTGTTTTGCGTGAAAAATCGATGCATTTGTATGCAAATACGCGAATATGTCTCAGAAATCAGGAATTGCCATGAAATTAAGCGATATAATCGAGTTTATGCGATGAATCTTTGTGCATCACGTCTGTTTCTGTACCGATTCGTTGTTTTGCGTGAAAAATCGATGAATTTGTATGCAAATACGCGAATATGTCTCAGAAACCAGGAATTGCCATGAAATTAAGCGATATATCGAGTTTATGCGATGAATCTTTGTGCCACACGTCTGTTTCTGTACCGATTCGTTGTTTTGCGTGAAAAATCGATGAATTTGTATGCAAATACGCGAATATGTCTCAGAAACCAGGAATTGCCATGAAATTAAGCGATATATCGAGTTTATGCGATGAATCTTTGTGCCACACGTCTGTTTCTGTACCGATTCGTTGTTTTGCGTGAAAAATCGATGAATTTGTATGCAAATACGCGAATATGTCTCAGAAACCAGGAATTGCCATGAAATTAAGCGATATATCGAGTTTATGCGATGAATCTTTGTGCATCACGTCTGTTTCTGTACCGATTCGTTGTTTTGCGTGAAAAATCGATGAATTTGTATGAAAATACGCGAATATGTCTCAGAAACCAGGAATTGCCATGAAATTAAGCGATATATCGAGTTTATGCGATGAATCTTTGTGCATCACATCTGTTTCTGTACCGATTCGTTGTTTTGCGTGAAAAATCGATGAATTTGTATGCAAATACGCGAATATGTCTCAGAAACCAGGAATTGCCATGAAATTAAGCGATATATCGAGTTTATGCGATGAATCTTTGTGCCACACGTCTGTTTCTGTACAGATTCGTTGTTTTGCGTGAAAAATCGATGAATTTGTATGCAAATACGCGAATATGTCTCAGAAACCAGGAATTGCCATGAAATTAAGCGATATATCGAGTTTATGCGATGAATCTTTGTGCATCACGTCTGTTTCTGTACCGATTCGTTGTTTTGCGTGAAAAATCGATGAATTTGTATGAAAATACGCGAATATGTCTCAGAAACCAGGAATTGCCATGAAATTAAGCGATATATCGAGTTTATGCGATGAATCTTTGTGCCACACGTCTGTTTCTGTACCGATTCGTTGTTTTGCGTGAAAAATCGATGAATTTGTATGCAAATACGCGAATATGTCTCAGAAACCAGGAATTGCCATGAAATTAAGCGATATATCGAGTTTATGCGATGAATCTTTGTGCCACACGTCTGTTTTCTGTACCGATTCGTTGTTTTGCGTGAAAAATCGATGAATTTGTATGAAAATACGCGAATATGTCTCAGAAACCAGGAATTGCCATGAAATTAAGCGATATATCGAGTTTATGCGATGAATCTTTGTGCCACACGTCTGTTTCTGTACCGATTCGTTGTTTTGCGTGAAAAATCGATGAATTTGTATGCAAATACGCGAATATGTCTCAGAAACCAGGAATTGCCATGAAATTAAGCGATATATCGAGTTTATGCGATGAATCTTTGTGCCACACGTCTGTTTCTGTACCGATTCGTTGTTTTGCGTGAAAAATCGATGAATTTGTATGCAAATACGCGAATATGTCTCAGAAACCAGGAATTGCCATGAAATTAAGCGATATATCGAGTTTATGCGATGAATCTTTGTGCATCACGTCTGTTTCTGTACCGATTCGTTTTTTTGCGTGAAAAATCGATGAATTTGTATGAAAATACGCGAATATGTCTCAGAAACCAGGAATTGCCATGAAATTAAGCGATATATCGAGTTTATGCGATGAATCTTTGTGCATCACATCTGTTTCTGTACCGATTCGTTGTTTTGCGTGAAAAATCGATGCATTTGTATGCAAATACGCGAATATGTCTCAGAAATCAGGAATTGCCATGAAAATAAAGCGATATAATCGAGTTTATGCGATGAATCTTTGTGCATCACGTCTGTTTCTGTACCGATTCGTTGTTTTGCGTGAAAAATCGATGAATTTGTATGCAAATACGCGAATATGTCTCAGAAACCAGGAATTGCCATGAAATTAAGCGATATATCGAGTTTATGCGATGAATCTTTGTGCCACACGTCTGTTTCTGTACCGATTCGTTGTTTTGCGTGAAAAATCGATGAATTTGTATGCAAATACGCGAATATGTCTCAGAAACCAGGAATTGCCATGAAATTAAGCGATATATCGAGTTTATGCGATGAATCTTTGTGCCACACGTCTGTTTCTGTACCGATTCGTTGTTTTGCGTGAAAAATCGATGAATTTGTATGCAAATACGCGAATATGTCTCAGAAACCAGGAATTGCCATGAAATTAAGCGATATATCGAGTTTATGCGATGAATCTTTGTGCATCACATCTGTTTCTGTACCGATTCGTTGTTTTGCGTGAAAAATCGATGAATTTGTATGCAAATACGCGAATATGTCTCAGAAACCAGGAATTGCCATGAAATTAAGCGATATATCGAGTTTATGCGATGAATCTTTGTGCCACACGTCTGTTTCTGTACCGATTCGTTGTTTTGCGTGAAAAATCGATGAATTTGTATGCAAATACGCGAATATGTCTCAGAAACCAGGAATTGCCATGAAATTAAGCGATATATCGAGTTTATGCGATGAATCTTTGTGCATCACGTCTGTTTCTGTACCGATTCGTTGTTTTGCGTGAAAAATCGATGAATTTGTATGCAAATACGCGAATATGTCTCAGAAACCAGGAATTGCCATGAAATTAAGCGATATATCGAGTTTATGCGATGAATCTTTGTGCATCACGTCTGTTTCTGTACCGATTCGTTGTTTTGCGTGAAAAATCGATGAATTTGTATGAAAATACGCGAATATGTCTCAGAAACCAGGAATTGCCATGACATTAAGCGATATATCGAGTTTATGCGATGAATCTTTGTGCCACACGTCTGTTTCTGTACCGATTCGATGTTTTGCGTGAAAAATCGATGAATTTGTATGCAAATACGCGAATATGTCTCAGAAACCAGGAATTGCCATGACATTAAGCGATATATCGAGTTTATGCGATGAATCTTTGTGCCACACGTCTGTTTCTGTACCGATTCGTTGTTTTGCGTGAAAAATCGATGAATTTGTATGAAAATACGCGAATATGTCTCAGAAACCAGGAATTGCCATGAAATTAAGCGATATATCGAGTTTATGCGATGAATCTTTGTGCCACACGTCTGTTTCTGTACCGATTCGTTGTTTTGCGTGAAAAATCGATGAATTTGTATGCAAATACGCGAATATGTCTCAGAAACCAGGAATTGCCATGACATTAAGCGATATATCGAGTTTATGCGATGAATCTTTGTGCCACACGTCTGTTTCTGTACCGATTCGTTGTTTTGCGTGAAAAATCGATGAATTTGTATGCAAATACGCGAATATGTCTCAGAAACCAGGAATTGCCATGAAATTAAGCGATATATCGAGTTTATGCGATGAATCTTTGTGCATCACGTCTGTTTCTGTACCGATTCGTTGTTTTGCGTGAAAAATCGATGAATTTGTATGAAAATACGCGAATATGTCTCTGAATCCAGGAATTGCCATGAAATTAAGCGATATATCGAGTTTATGCGATGAATCTTTGTGCATCACGTCTGTTTCTGTACCGATTCGTTGTTTTGCGTGAAAAATCGATGAATTTGTATGAAAATACGCGAATATGTCTCAGAAACCAGGAATTGCCATGAAATTAAGCGATATATCGAGTTTATGCGATGAATCTTTGTGCCACACGTCTGTTTCTGTACCGATTCGTTGTTTTGCGTGAAAAATCGATGAATTTGTATGCAAATACGCGAATATGTCTCAGAAACCAGGAATTGCCATGAAATTAAGCGATATATCGAGTTTATGCGATGAATCTTTGTGCCACACGTCTGTTTCTGTACCGATTCGTTGTTTTGCGTGAAAAATCGATGAATTTGTATGAAAATACGCGAATATGTCTCAGAAACCAGGAATTGCCATGAAATTAAGCGATATATCGAGTTTATGCGATGAATCTTTGTGCCACACGTCTGTTTCTGTACCGATTCGTTGTTTTGCGTGAAAAATCGATGAATTTGTATGCAAATACGCGAATATGTCTCAGAAACCAGGAATTGCCATGAAATTAAGCGATATATCGAGTTTATGCGATGAATCTTTGTGCCACACGTCTGTTTCTGTACCGATTCGTTGTTTTGCGTGAAAAATCGATGAATTTGTATGCAAATACGCGAATATGTCTCAGAAACCAGGAATTGCCATGAAATTAAGCGATATATCGAGTTTATGCGATGAATCTTTGTGCATCACGTCTGTTTCTGTACCGATTCGTTGTTTTGCGTGAAAAATCGATGAATTTGTATGAAAATACGCGAATATGTCTCAGAAACCAGGAATTGCCATGAAATTAAGCGATATATCGAGTTTATGCGATGAATCTTTGTGCATCACATCTGTTTCTGTACCGATTCGTTGTTTTGCGTGAAAAATCGATGCATTTGTATGCAAATACGCGAATATGTCTCAGAAATCAGGAATTGCCATGAAATTAAGCGATATAATCGAGTTTATGCGATGAATCTTTGTGCATCACGTCTGTTTCTGTACCGATTCGTTGTTTTGCGTGAAAAATCGATGAATTTGTATGCAAATACGCGAATATGTCTCAGAAACCAGGAATTGCCATGAAATTAAGCGATATATCGAGTTTATGCGATGAATCTTTGTGCCACACGTCTGTTTCTGTACCGATTCGTTGTTTTGCGTGAAAAATCGATGAATTTGTATGCAAATACGCGAATATGTCTCAGAAACCAGGAATTGCCATGAAATTAAGCGATATATCGAGTTTATGCGATGAATCTTTGTGCCACACGTCTGTTTCTGTACCGATTCGTTGTTTTGCGTGAAAAATCGATGAATTTGTATGCAAATACGCGAATATGTCTCAGAAACCAGGAATTGCCATGAAATTAAGCGATATATCGAGTTTATGCGATGAATCTTTGTGCATCACATCTGTTTCTGTACCGATTCGTTGTTTTGCGTGAAAAATCGATGAATTTGTATGCAAATACGCGAATATGTCTCAGAAACCAGGAATTGCCATGAAATTAAGCGATATATCGAGTTTATGCGATGAATCTTTGTGCCACACGTCTGTTTCTGTACCGATTCGTTGTTTTGCGTGAAAAATCGATGAATTTGTATGCAAATACGCGAATATGTCTCAGAAACCAGGAATTGCCATGAAATTAAGCGATATATCGAGTTTATGCGATGAATCTTTGTGCATCACGTCTGTTTCTGTACCGATTCGTTGTTTTGCGTGAAAAATCGATGAATTTGTATGAAAATACGCGAATATGTCTCAGAAACCAGGAATTGCCATGACATTAAGCGATATATCGAGTTTATGCGATGAATCTTTGTGCCACACGTCTGTTTCTGTACCGATTTGATGTTTTGCGTGAAAAATCGATGAATTTGTATGCAAATACGCGAATATGTCTCAGAAACCAGGAATTGCCATGACATTAAGCGATATATCGAGTTTATGCGATGAATCTTTGTGCCACACGTCTGTTTCTGTACCGATTCGTTGTTTTGCGTGAAAAATCGATGAATTTGTATGAAAATACGCGAATATGTCTCAGAAACCAGGAATTGCCATGAAATTAAGCGATATATCGAGTTTATGCGATGAATCTTTGTGCCACACGTCTGTTTCTGTACCGATTCGTTGTTTTGCGTGAAAAATCGATGAATTTGTATGCAAATACGCGAATATGTCTCAGAAACCAGGAATTGCCATGAAATTAAGCGATATATCGAGTTTATGCGATGAATCTTTGTGCCACACGTCTGTTTCTGTACCGATTCGTTGTTTTGCGTGAAAAATCGATGAATTTGTATGCAAATACGCGAATATGTCTCAGAAACCAGGAATTGCCATGAAATTAAGCGATATATCGAGTTTATGCGATGAATCTTTGTGCATCACGTCTGTTTCTGTACCGATTCGTTGTTTTGCGTGAAAAATCGATGAATTTGTATGAAAATACGCGAATATGTCTCAGAAACCAGGAATTGCCATGAAATTAAGCGATATATCGAGTTTATGCGATGAATCTTTGTGCATCACGTCTGTTTCTGTACCGATTCGTTGTTTTGCGTGAAAAATCGATGAATTTGTATGAAAATACGCGAATATGTCTCAGAAACCAGGAATTGCCATGAAATTAAGCGATATATCGAGTTTATGCGATGAATCTTTGTGCATCACATCTGTTTCTGTACCGATTCGTTGTTTTGCGTGAAAAATCGATGCATTTGTATGCAAATACGCGAATATGTCTCAGAAACCAGGAATTGCCATGAAATTAAGCGATATATCGAGTTTATGCGATGAATCTTTGTGCATCACGTCTGTTTCTGTACCGATTCGTTGTTTTGCGTGAAAAATCGATGAATTTGTATGAAAATACGCGAATATGTCTCAGAAACCAGGAATTGCCATGAAATTAAGCGATATATCGAGTTTATGCGATGAATCTTTGTGCCACACGTCTGTTTCTGTACCGATTCGTTGTTTTGCGTGAAAAATCGATGAATTTGTATGCAAATACGCGGATATGTCTCAGAAACCAGGAATTGCCATGAAATTAAGCGATATATCGAGTTTATGCGATGAATCTTTGTGCCACACGTCTGTTTCTGTACCGATTCGTTGTTTTGCGTGAAAAATCGATGAATTTGTATGCAAATACGCGAATATGTCTCAGAAACCAGGAATTGCCATGAAATTAAGCGATATATCGAGTTTATGCGATGAATCTTTGTGCATCACGTCTGTTTCTGTACCGATTCGTTGTTTTGCGTGAAAAATCGATGAATTTGTATGAAAATACGCGAATATGTCTCAGAAACCAGGAATTGCCATGAAATTAAGCGATATATCGAGTTTATGCGATGAATCTTTGTGCCACACGTCTGTTTCTGTACCGATTCGTTGTTTTGCGTGAAAAATCGATGAATTTGTATGCAAATACGCGAATATGTCTCAGAAACCAGGAATTGCCATGAAATTAAGCGATATATCGAGTTTATGCGATGAATCTTTGTGCCACACGTCTGTTTCTGTACCGATTCGTTGTTTTGCGTGAAAAATCGATGAATTTGTATGCAAATACGCGAATATGTCTCAGAAACCAGGAATTGCCATGAAATTAAGCGATATATCGAGTTTATGCGATGAATCTTTGTGCCACACGTCTGTTTCTGTACCGATTCGTTGTTTTGCGTGAAAAATCGATGAATTTGTATGCAAATACGCGAATATGTCTCAGAAACCAGGAATTGCCATGAAATTAAGCGATATATCGAGTTTATGCGATGAATCTTTGTGCATCACGTCTGTTTCTGTACCGATTCGTTGTTTTGCGTGAAAAATCGATGAATTTGTATGAAAATACGCGAATATGTCTCAGAAACCAGGAATTGCCATGAAATTAAGCTATATATCGAGTTTATGCGATGAATCTTTGTGCATCACATCTGTTTCTGTACCGATTCGTTGTTTTGCGTGAAAAATCGATGAATTTGTATGCAAATACGCGAATATGTCTCAGAAACCAGGAATTGCCATGAAATTAAGCGATATATCGAGTTTATGCGATGAATCTTTGTGCCACACGTCTGTTTCTGTACAGATTCGTTGTTTTGCGTGAAAAATCGATGAATTTGTATGCAAATACGCGAATATGTCTCAGAAACCAGGAATTGCCATGAAATTAAGCGATATATCGAGTTTATGCGATGAATCTTTGTGCATCACGTCTGTTTCTGTACCGATTCGTTGTTTTGCGTGAAAAATCGATGAATTTGTATGAAAATACGCGAATATGTCTCAGAAACCAGGAATTGCCATGAAATTAAGCGATATATCGAGTTTATGCGATGAATCTTTGTGCCACACGTCTGTTTCTGTACCGATTCGTTGTTTTGCGTGAAAAATCGATGAATTTGTATGCAAATACGCGAATATGTCTCAGAAACCAGGAATTGCCATGAAATTAAGCGATATATCGAGTTTATGCGATGAATCTTTGTGCCACACGTCTGTTTCTGTACCGATTCGTTGTTTTGCGTGAAAAATCGATGAATTTGTATGAAAATACGCGAATATGTCTCAGAAACCAGGAATTGCCATGAAATTAAGCGATATATCGAGTTTATGCGATGAATCTTTGTGCCACACGTCTGTTTCTGTACCGATTCGTTGTTTTGCGTGAAAAATCGATGAATTTGTATGCAAATACGCGAATATGTCTCAGAAACCAGGAATTGCCATGAAATTAAGCGATATATCGAGTTTATGCGATGAATCTTTGTGCCACACGTCTGTTTCTGTACCGATTCGTTGTTTTGCGTGAAAAATCGATGAATTTGTATGCAAATACGCGAATATGTCTCAGAAACCAGGAATTGCCATGAAATTAAGCGATATATCGAGTTTATGCGATGAATCTTTGTGCATCACGTCTGTTTCTGTACCGATTCGTTGTTTTGCGTGAAAAATCGATGAATTTGTATGAAAATACGCGAATATGTCTCAGAAACCAGGAATTGCCATGAAATTAAGCGATATATCGAGTTTATGCGATGAATCTTTGTGCATCACATCTGTTTCTGTACCGATTCGTTGTTTTGCGTGAAAAATCGATGCATTTGTATGCAAATACGCGAATATGTCTCAGAAATCAGGAATTGCCATGAAATTAAGCGATATAATCGAGTTTATGCGATGAATCTTTGTGCATCACGTCTGTTTCTGTACCGATTCGTTGTTTTGCGTGAAAAATCGATGAATTTGTATGCAAATACGCGAATATGTCTCAGAAACCAGGAATTGCCATGAAATTAAGCGATATATCGAGTTTATGCGATGAATCTTTGTGCCACACGTCTGTTTCTGTACCGATTCGTTGTTTTGCGTGAAAAATCGATGAATTTGTATGCAAATACGCGAATATGTCTCAGAAACCAGGAATTGCCATGAAATTAAGCGATATATCGAGTTTATGCGATGAATCTTTGTGCCACACGTCTGTTTCTGTACCGATTCGTTGTTTTGCGTGAAAAATCGATGAATTTGTATGCAAATACGCGAATATGTCTCAGAAACCAGGAATTGCCATGAAATTAAGCGATATATCGAGTTTATGCGATGAATCTTTGTGCATCACATCTGTTTCTGTACCGATTCGTTGTTTTGCGTGAAAAATCGATGAATTTGTATGCAAATACGCGAATATGTCTCAGAAACCAGGAATTGCCATGAAATTAAGCGATATATCGAGTTTATGCGATGAATCTTTGTGCCACACGTCTGTTTCTGTACCGATTCGTTGTTTTGCGTGAAAAATCGATGAATTTGTATGCAAATACGCGAATATGTCTCAGAAACCAGGAATTGCCATGAAATTAAGCGATATATCGAGTTTATGCGATGAATCTTTGTGCATCACGTCTGTTTCTGTACCGATTCGTTGTTTTGCGTGAAAAATCGATGAATTTGTATGAAAATACGCGAATATGTCTCAGATGTCACGTCCCGGGACGTCGAAACGCGAAAAATAAAAGAATAGCGGGTCGCGAATCGCAGTCACGGATAAAACGTAAAAATGTCTACAGCTTTTGACTCCACGCGGCACGGTACGTCCACGTCTAAGTCGGGATCGCGAGACTCTACGGCCCTAACGATAATTTGGAAACGACTCACCGTTGTAGATATCGCTTTCAATATTATACAGCGAATCTGCTTAGTCGCTCGTTCGAGGACAGGAACGCTCGTTCTCTGCTACGCTTAGCCTCTGCTGCTGCTGCTTCTGGCTTCCTTCATGAATTTCAGCTTCTCGTGGCTGATCAGGAACCTCTGTAGGATGCTGTGGCTGACTCTGGGAAATCTCGTACGCTCTCGTATCGTTGATACTGCTCTGCGGCTGCTGCTCCAGGACTCTCAGGCGTACGTTGACGATTTTATCAGCGCGAATCGCGGGTAATTCGCGTACACCGAGCAAGCTACTGTATCGTTGTCGCGGAGTATCTTCCGAAACGTAAGCGCGCGCGATCTTACGTATTTGATATTTGCGCCCGGCGCGTCGAGGCATGAGATACTGATAAAGGTATCGCGGATTAAATGCAAGAAATAATTACAACTGAGTTTCACGGTCGTGTAGAGCCACTGCCGGGCTACTTGGCACACTAGTGAGATTCAGCGTATTTATCAGAATCGAAATAATGAAGACAGTATCCCGCACCTCGTATACTTACGTGAGAAAACGATTCGATGTCGGCGCGAGGAAAGGAGCGCGTGAAATAACCAAAACTGAATTTAAGGTTTAAATAAAGAGAATGAAAATAACTTTAATGAATTCGAAAGATAAATGTGAATATATATTAATACAAAAATAACACCAAGTGTCGATGCAACGCCGAGTGAACAAAGAGAGCCGGAGATTGAACAGTATGTGAATGCCGGAGATATAAAGCCGAATATATAAAGCCGGAGAAAAATATCGTGGAGTCGACTAACGTCGACTTGCGTCGGAGGCCGACTAGGCGGAGGTCCGCACGCTGTTCGCGCACGGCGAGAGTGAGCTACTCCCGGAGTGGGGGTAGCTCGCGGAGTGGGGCGCTCGAGTGACGCGCGCGTCGGTGGTCGGTGGAGGGGCTCGCTAGGACCCTCTGGGGTACTGGCGAGCGTCTTCGCGCGTAACGGGCGCTCGCACGCATGCTATGACAATTTTTAAACGTTAACCAAAATTATAATATTGAAGTTAAAATTATTCTATCTATTTCAGGTGAAGCTATAGACTCTAAGGTAAGTGTACGGTAAGTATGGAGGCTGTCGGTAAGTATTGAAGAAAGCAAGAACTGAGTATAGAACTGAAGGTAAGTATAAAGGTAGGTAGAAACGTCGGTAACTTATAACTAGCGGTGTTTGCGTTACATCGAGTAGTGTACTTATATGCTATCCTAGGACTCTATATTATCGAAGCTGAAAAAGGTAAGTATCGAAAGGTAAGTATCAAAAGGTAAGTATCAAAAGGTAAGTATATAAGGTAAGTATCTATATCTAGCGAGTAAATATCAAATGTAAGAAAATGATTATATCTAGTGAGTAAGTATAAAAGAGTAAGTATTAATGATTATATCTAAAGAGTAAATATGAAAGAATAATATATTGCTTATTGCTAACTATCCTATGTGCGCCGTGAAGCGGCAACACGCTCGACAACGGTCGACAGTGGTGACGTCAGGAGTCACCTACGTGCGCCGTGAAGCGGCAACACGTCCGACGGAGGTGCAGTCGGCGGACGTGACACCTCCCATCCGCGGGAAAAATAATTTCCAGAAGGGAAATTATTTTCGCACACACACACATACATACATTCAGTCGCTCGAGTATGAGAGTCGTCTACTAATCCGAGGATATAGTCTTTCGACGCTTTGTTCGTTCTCAACACTGATTTGTCCACTGATCGACGGTGCACTGGTCACAGGCACTGTTACACATTCCAGTGGTTTCGGTCCGTTCGCTGCATTCGTTTCCTCTCTGTCCCTCAGGAACAGGCAAAAGTGCGTTAGGGCACTCCAGCAGGCCGCTATCAACTGGATACCACATCCGTAAGCGTTGTGGAGCGCCATACCGTTGAGGATGGTGTTGATGCAGATTTTTACAACCTTGAAGGCAGTGTAGACGCCGATGACACCTGCCATGGCCGATCCGAACTCGACGAATCCCTTCCATAGACGTCGGCTCGTACTTTCTGCTAGTTTCTCCAAGGTTTTCTCGTCCATGAGGTTGTAAAAATTCACCGCTTCCCCGGAGTATGCTCTGCCCGAGGCTCCTTGGGCAATAGAGTTGACAATCGCTGTCTTTTCTATGGGGAACATAATATGGGCGTTAAACTTCTGTATCTCTTCCTGGGAATAGATACCTCCGTTCGCGAGATTCGCGGGGTTGGTGTAACGCCACGCGGACTCAGTCAAGGGCTGAAGCGGCGTTGGTGATACAGTTTCCACCGGTCGTGGCGTCATACGGTACCACGTGCCGTGAATTCTGTAGGTAGGTGCAATCAATTCGTTGCATTCCCTCTGGGTTCCCACCCTGGTGAGAATCCGATGGCGTGGAGTCACGAAGTACGACTCGTTTCTATGTGACACCGGAAGTTCATCGTAGCACTCTTTCGTCTTTCGCAGGGTGACTTGGACCGGAATACACTTGACGATGTGTATAACCTCGCCGGACTGGATGGCCATATACCCTGGTTCCTTGACGAGCGTGGTGGCCACCTCTGCTGGCGACGTGTGGACCAGTGCGATTGCGTTCCTCAAGATTTGTCTCTCCAATTTACATTTTTGTTTCATTACATCTTTGTACATCGAGATGATCTGTTGCTTGATGTGTTTTTCTGTGTAGACAAACTTTGTGTTAATGTATGAAAATATATCTATATTAGCTATTTTTGTTCTTTTATGGGTTTTGAATTTCCCTTCCTTTTCTGTCTCGATTATTAATAGCTTCGGGTGTTCTGTTTTAATGAGAGTATAACCGCAGACAGTTGTTCGTCCCGTACTGGTCAGGGCGAACGCTGTGTCACCGGTTGCAACTGTATAAATGATCGTGGAGTCATTTCGAGAGGTCGTTTTCGCGCTCTTGCCCTCGTATAACATGTCAAACTCGTTAAATTTGCACTGAGACGAAGGGATAGACGTCCAGTACGTATAACCGTCCTCTGAGTCCATACAATATTCTCTACTTAGCTTGCAGTGTTGTCCGGAGGGTAGGATGATGTCATTGTCGCCCAGTTTAACCGAAGCGTACCGCTCTCGGAGAGTAATTTTAATTACGGCTTGCACAACCACGTCGTTCCAGGTACCAAACGGGTCGCTGTATGTCGTGCCGCCGCACGTGCCGTCTTGTTGGAGGGAGCCTGCCAAGGTTATGCTCCTGGACGTCGTTGAATTGATCATCAGTCCAGTTATTTGGGTCCCCGGTGGCAGAAACAGATTGCCGGAATCGTGCATCAGCCTGCAGATTTCCCGCGGTGTGGACAGGATGTACTGTTGTCTGCCATTGTGCACTACCGACGTGTGGGAATGCATGCCACAATGGTAGATGGTGCGATCGACCTCGATTTTACACTGGTAAATGTGTGTGTCATCGTAGTCGATCATCTGCAGCAGCTGGATCTGTATATCCTGCGTAGAAGGTTTCTCGGCAGTATAATCACATCTAGGTTTATCGATGGTTGAGAAGGTTGTTACATTAAGTGTGCTACCACCACAGTCGTAGCCTACTAGCGCGGCGGCGGAGCGTAGAGACGCGTAGAGAAGGACAAGACTCGCGGCGTGCATCTTGTCAGTGTCGCGGAGCAACTGACGGAATTTTTTTCGTCTCCGTTTGGGATGCCATTTCGTTGGCATCGTAGAGGGGGTAACGCAGTTCCTATTACTATTTATCGGACTTCTCCGATATCTATAATCTATATGGGGTTTTTGTTTCAGATGACACGGGATACCCGTGGACCTCTCGCTATCTGTGCCGGTTATCTCTTCCGGTGGTTTCGGATGATGGGGCGGACTATCGCGCGTGTTGGCCCCTATTAATTCTGTCGTTTGGTCGTATCTAAAATCTAAAGCTCGCGGGTTGATCGCTACCGTAGTACATCTTTGGAAATGATGATACATTTTTAATCTATTCGCGGCTTTTGGGATAAGGATGGAGTTCACTCTCTTTCGTTCTAGTGCCGGGTGATGATGTTCGCGGACATCATTTTTCGCATTGATATTCAATGGGTTTCGTGTCGATGAGGAAATAAATTTTTCCTCGTTCTTCGAGCAGTCGGACTTCATCCTTTCCGATTTAGTACGGTTATCCGTTGTCTTGAGCGTCGCGATTTTGCTCATTGTGTCGCCGAGGGTACGAGTTAACCGCTTGGGGATTAACGCGCTCGCTCTAGTATCGTCCCCCTTTGGGCGCTCGCTTTTACGGTCGGTCGTTTCCAGCGTCATGGTCGCGGGAGGTCGCGATCCCTGAGACAATTGCTTCTCGTTCAAAAATGAAAACTCGTCTGCGTGCCATTTCACGCAGCGATTTTTGTACGATATTAGGGCTCCTTTAATAAGGAACGCCGAGCCGAGGACGCCGTCGGAAGGGATTCCGAACGTGTCTGGTATTACCTGAAACTCTACCGGCACGCCAGAAATGGTCAATGACGTGGAGCCAAGAGTCGCGACTAACTCGTCGGTAATCCCGGTTACCAGAATTCGCTCGCGTGAGTCTATTGTCGCGGTAGGTTTAAGAAAGGACGCTTTGATTAGATTCGGTTCGGAACCGGTATCTATCATGATACGAGTGGCGGAGGTGGTCTCCGGAAAATTAATTTCAACATGCGGGACGGCGGTGCTCGGATTAAAAGCTATTCTTGAGACGAATTGCTTGTTTCCGTTTCGGTCGCTTGTGCTATTGCTCGAACCGTTTGGCTGGCCTCCCGTCGGAAGTTCGCGGCTGACGGGAGGTGCGATCCGTTTCCCGACTGGCTACGATTATTTGATTCGCGTTTGCGACATTCATGAATGTCGTGACCGGGAATTTTGCAATAGTTGCAAAATTTGTTGGGCGCGCGCGAATTTGAATTATACGCGTCGCGGCGTTGTGGCGGCGTGTACGTGTTCGATGGACGTTCGTTGTCCGGACGTCGCGAATTATTTGTCCGATCGGCGGACGCGGATTGATACGCGGGAGTAGGCGTACGCGAACGCGGTGAATCTTCGTAACGCGTGATAGAATTTGATCGATCAAATCGCGGCGAGTTATCGTAGCGGCTTGTTGATGGTCGACGCGGCGAGTACAAAGGGTCGTCCCGGCGGTCCTCGAAGTCGTAAACATTGCGGCGATACGGAGAAGGAGACCGGTCGGTTGTGTTTACGTCGCGTCGATACGGAGAATACGATCTGTTATTGTAATCGCGGCGGTACGGGGAAGGAGATCGATCGTAACGGTTGTGCATACTATCTCTTTCCGAGAAGCGGACCTGTTTATTTTGCTTTTCGTAGCGCGTTCGATCGCGTTCAAGATCCTTGTAGCATGCTATGGCTTCGTCGAAAACTACGCGTAGAGACTCGTCGCGTTTTAGCCTAACTTCGGCTCTTAGCCTGGGGATTAATCCTCGAATAAAACAGTCTTTTGTCAAGCTGTCGGTTTCGGATGTTCGGGGTGCAGTACGGTAACAGTCGTTTATTGCAGTCCGAAGGTCTTTCACGCGGCTAATATACTGTAAAATATGTTCGTCGTCGTGCATGAAAACGTTGGCCATTTCCCCGCGGTAATGGTCAATGGTATGTCGCGGACCAAAAATGTCTTTCAATCTGTTCGTAATGTCCGTAACTCTATCTGTCCTTTCATCTTCTACGGCGGTATACGCGCGACCGCGGAGTTTGCTTAAAATTAATTTGGTTAATGTTCGTTCGGATTCGCGGGGTACAAGGTCACGCGCGCGTTGACAAGCTCGCGTAAATGTAAGAACCGAAATATTTGTTCCGTCGAATGAGGGTATCGAATCTATCGCGGCTTTAATGACTAAACGCGTATCTTCTCTTCCCGGTGAATGATGACGATGCCTGTATTGTTCGTCTTCGTAATACTGGTAGTGCGCGAACAAAGGGTTAGAATCGGGGCGCGTAGAAGCACGGCCGTTGCGCGGGGTCGGTTCCGACGGATTAGTAGGGATTATCGAGGGGAGCGTGAAATTTGTAGCAACGTCTTGTCCGTCTTCCAGAATTTTCGTTTCGTCGTTCGCGACTTCTGTACGTTTTCTTTGTGAATCCATTTCGGCGCGTTCTGTGGCTAATTTCTCCTTCAATTCTTTCATCGCGGCGCGTTCGTTTATTAATTCTAATTGCGCGTCGGCGAGCCGCCTTTGAATTTCGTCCTGTTGTTTATTCATAGCAGCGCGTTCTGCTTCTATCGCGGCACTTTCGTCGCGGAGTCTACGTTCTTTCTTTGTTAAAGAAACGCGATAAGCTTCTAATTCGTCGGCGGATGCGGGCTTGCCGTCGGTGCCGCCTCTATGGCGTGTATTACCCGCTGGCGTATCGGCCATTTTGTCGCAATAAAGAATTTACGCACGTCGCTGGTTCTAGCACTATCGAAACCGTGAATTTAACACTCGCGAACAAAGGAGACCGAGAATCTAACGCGATTGCTGCAGGATCCCACCGCTGCCACCAATTTTGTCACGTCCCGGGACGTCGAAACGCGAAAAATAAAAGAATAGCGGGTCGCGAATCGCAGTCACGGATAAAACGTAAAAATGTCTACAGCTTTTGACTCCACGCGGCACGGTACGTCCACGTCTAAGTCGGGATCGCGAGACTCTACGGCCCTAACGATAATTTGGAAACGACTCACCGTTGTAGATATCGCTTTCAATATTATACAGCGAATCTGCTTAGTCGCTCGTTCGAGGACAGGAACGCTCGTTCTCTGCTACGCTTAGCCTCTGCTGCTGCTGCTTCTGGCTTCCTTCATGAATTTCAGCTTCTCGTGGCTGATCAGGAACCTCTGTAGGATGCTGTGGCTGACTCTGGGAAATCTCGTACGCTCTCGTATCGTTGATACTGCTCTGCGGCTGCTGCTCCAGGACTCTCAGGCGTACGTTGATGATTTTATCAGCGCGAATCGCGGGTAATTCGCGTACACCGAGCAAGCTACTGTATCGTTGTCGCGGAGTATCTTCCGAAACGTAAGCGCGCGCGATCTTACGTATTTGATATTTGCGCCCGGCGCGTCGAGGCATGAGATACTGATAAAGGTATCGCGGATTAAATGCAAGAAATAATTACAACTGAGTTTCACGGTCGTGTAGAGCCACTGCCGGGCTACTTGGCACACTAGTGAGATTCAGCGTATTTATCAGAATCGAAATAATGAAGACAGTATCCCGCACCTCGTATACTTACGTGAGAAAACGATTCGATGTCGGCGCGAGGAAAGGAGCGCGTGAAATAACCAAAACTGAATTTAAGGTTTAAATAAAGAGAATGAAAATAACTTTAATGAATTCGAAAGATAAATGTGAATATATATTAATACAAAAATAACACCAAGTGTCGATGCAACGCCGAGTGAACAAAGAGAGCCGGAGATTGAACAGTATGTGAATGCCGGAGATACAAAGCCGAATATATAAAGCCGGAGAAAAATATCGTGGAGTCGACTAACGTCGACTTGCGTCGGAGGCCGACTAGGCGGAGGTCCGCTCGCTGTTCGCGCACGGCGAGAGTGAGCTACTCCCGGAGTGGGGGTAGCTCGCGGAGTGGGGCGCTCGAGTGACGCGCGCGTCGGTGGTCGGTGGAGGGGCTCGCTAGGACCCTCTGGGGTACTGGCGAGCGTCTTCGCGCGTAACGGGCGCTCGCACGCATGCTATGACAATTTTTAAACGTTAACCAAAATTATAATATTGAAGTTAAAATTATTCTATCTATTTCAGGTGAAGCTATAGACTCTAAGGTAAGTGTACGGTAAGTATGGAGACTGTCGGTAAGTATTGAAGAAAGCAAGAACTGAGTATAGAACTGAAGGTAAGTATAAAGGTAGGTAGAAACGTCGGTAACTTATAACTAGCGGTGTTTGCGTTACATCGAGTAGTGTACTTATATGCTATCCTAGGACTCTATATTATCGAAGCTGAAAAAGGTAAGTATCGAAAGGTAAGTATCAAAAGGTAAGTATCAAAAGGTAAGTATATAAGGTAAGTATCTATATCTAGCGAGTAAATATCAAATGTAAGAAAATGATTATATCTAGTGAGTAAGTATAAAAGAGTAAGTATTAATGATTATATCTAAAGAGTAAATATGAAAGAATAATATATTGCTTATTGCTAACTATCCTATGTGCGCCGTGAAGCGGCAACACGCTCGACAACGGTCGACAGTGGTGACGTCAGGAGTCACCTACGTGCGCCGTGAAGCGGCAACACGTCCGACGGAGGTGCAGTCGGCGGACGTGACACAGAAACCAGGAATTGCCATGACATTAAGCGATATATCGAGTTTATGCGATGAATCTTTGTGCCACACGTCTGTTTCTGTACCGATTCGATGTTTTGCGTGAAAAATCGATGAATTTGTATGCAAATACGCGAATATGTCTCAGAAACCAGGAATTGCCATGACATTAAGCGATATATCGAGTTTATGCGATGAATCTTTGTGCCACACGTCTGTTTCTGTACCGATTCGTTGTTTTGCGTGAAAAATCGATGAATTTGTATGAAAATACGCGAATATGTCTCAGAAACCAGGAATTGCCATGAAATTAAGCGATATATCGAGTTTATGCGATGAATCTTTGTGCCACACGTCTGTTTCTGTACCGATTCGTTGTTTTGCGTGAAAAATCGATGAATTTGTATGCAAATACGCGAATATGTCTCAGAAACCAGGAATTGCCATGAAATTAAGCGATATATCGAGTTTATGCGATGAATCTTTGTGCCACACGTCTGTTTCTGTACCGATTCGTTGTTTTGCGTGAAAAATCGATGAATTTGTATGCAAATACGCGAATATGTCTCAGAAACCAGGAATTGCCATGAAATTAAGCGATATATCGAGTTTATGCGATGAATCTTTGTGCATCACGTCTGTTTCTGTACCGATTCGTTGTTTTGCGTGAAAAATCGATGAATTTGTATGAAAATACGCGAATATGTCTCAGAAACCAGGAATTGCCATGAAATTAAGCGATATATCGAGTTTATGCGATGAATCTTTGTGCATCACATCTGTTTCTGTACCGATTCGTTGTTTTGCGTGAAAAATCGATGCATTTGTATGCAAATACGCGAATATGTCTCAGAAACCAGGAATTGCCATGAAATTAAGCGATATATCGAGTTTATGCGATGAATCTTTGTGCATCACGTCTGTTTCTGTACCGATTCGTTGTTTTGCGTGAAAAATCGATGAATTTGTATGAAAATACGCGAATATGTCTCAGAAACCAGGAATTGCCATGAAATTAAGCGATATATCGAGTTTATGCGATGAATCTTTGTGCCACACGTCTGTTTCTGTACCGATTCGTTGTTTTGCGTGAAAAATCGATGAATTTGTATGCAAATACGCGGATATGTCTCAGAAACCAGGAATTGCCATGAAATTAAGCGATATATCGAGTTTATGCGATGAATCTTTGTGCCACACGTCTGTTTCTGTACCGATTCGTTGTTTTGCGTGAAAAATCGATGAATTTGTATGCAAATACGCGAATATGTCTCAGAAACCAGGAATTGCCATGAAATTAAGCGATATATCGAGTTTATGCGATGAATCTTTGTGCAACACGTCTGTTTCTGTACCGATTCGTTGTTTTGCGTGAAAAATCGATGAATTTGTATGAAAATACGCGAATATGTCTCAGAAACCAGGAATTGCCATGAAATTAAGCGATATATCGAGTTTATGCGATGAATCTTTGTGCCACACGTCTGTTTCTGTACCGATTCTTTGTTTTGCGTGAAAAATCGATGAATTTGTATGAAAATACGCGAATATGTCTCAGAAACCAGGAATTGCCATGAAATTAAGCGATATATCGAGTTTATGCGATGAATCTTTGTGCCACACGTCTGTTTCTGTACCGATTCGTTGTTTTGCGTGAAAAATCGATGAATTTGTATGCAAATACGCGAATATGTCTCAGAAACCAGGAATTGCCATGAAATTAAGCGATATATCGAGTTTATGCGATGAATCTTTGTGCCACACGTCTGTTTCTGTACCGATTCGTTGTTTTGCGTGAAAAATCGATGAATTTGTATGCAAATACGCGAATATGTCTCAGAAACCAGGAATTGCCATGAAATTAAGCGATATATCGAGTTTATGCGATGAATCTTTGTGCATCACGTCTGTTTCTGTACCGATTCGTTGTTTTGCGTGAAAAATCGATGAATTTGTATGAAAATACGCGAATATGTCTCAGAAACCAGGAATTGCCATGAAATTAAGCGATATATCGAGTTTATGCGATGAATCTTTGTGCATCACATCTGTTTCTGTACCGATTCGTTGTTTTGCGTGAAAAATCGATGAATTTGTATGCAAATACGCGAATATGTCTCAGAAACCAGGAATTGCCATGAAATTAAGCGATATATCGAGTTTATGCGATGAATCTTTGTGCCACACGTCTGTTTCTGTACCGATTCGTTGTTTTGCGTGAAAAATCGATGAATTTGTATGCAAATACGCGAATATGTCTCAGAAACCAGGAATTGCCATGAAATTAAGCGATATATCGAGTTTATGCGATGAATCTTTGTGCCACACGTCTGTTTCTGTACCGATTCGTTGTTTTGCGTGAAAAATCGATGAATTTGTATGCAAATACGCGAATATGTCTCAGAAACCAGGAATTGCCATGAAATTAAGCGATATATCGAGTTTATGCGATGAATCTTTGTGCCACACGTCTGTTTCTGTACCGATTCGTTGTTTTGCGTGAAAAATCGATGAATTTGTATGCAAATACGCGAATATGTCTCAGAAACCAGGAATTGCCATGAAATTAAGCGATATATCGAGTTTATGCGATGAATCTTTGTGCCACACGTCTGTTTCTGTACCGATTCGTTGTTTTGCGTGAAAAATCGATGAATTTGTATGCAAATACGCGAATATGTCTCAGAAACCAGGAATTGCCATGAAATTAAGCGATATAATCGAGTTTATGCGATGAATCTTTGTGCATCACGTCTGTTTCTGTACCGATTCGTTGTTTTGCGTGAAAAATCGATGCATTTGTATGCAAATACGCGAATATGTCTCAGAAACCAGGAATTGCCATGAAATTAAGCGATATATCGAGTTTATGCGATGAATCTTTGTGCCACACGTCTGTTTCTGTACCGATTCGTTGTTTTGCGTGAAAAATCGATGAATTTGTATGCAAATACGCGAATATGTCTCAGAAACCAGGAATTGCCATGAAATTAAGCGATATATCGAGTTTATGCGATGAATCTTTGTGCCACACGTCTGTTTCTGTACCGATTCGTTGTTTTGCGTGAAAAATCGATGAATTTGTATGCAAATACGCGAATATGTCTCAGAAACCAGGAATTGCCATGAAATTAAGCGATATATCGAGTTTATGCGATGAATCTTTGTGCCACACGTCTGTTTCTGTACCGATTCGTTGTTTTGCGTGAAAAATCGATGAATTTGTATGCAAATACGCGAATATGTCTCAGAAACCAGGAATTGCCATGAAATTAAGCGATATATCGAGTTTATGCGATGAATCTTTGTGCATCACGTCTGTTTCTGTACCGATTCGTTGTTTTGCGTGAAAAATCGATGAATTTGTATGAAAATACGCGAATATGTCTCAGAAACCAGGAATTGCCATGAAATTAAGCGATATATCGAGTTTATGCGATGAATCTTTGTGCCACACGTCTGTTTCTGTACCGATTCGTTGTTTTGCGTGAAAAATCGATGAATTTGTATGCAAATACGCGAATATGTCTCAGAAACCAGGAATTGCCATGAAATTAAGCGATATATCGAGTTTATGCGATGAATCTTTGTGCCACACGTCTGTTTCTGTACCGATTCGTTGTTTTGCGTGAAAAATCGATGAATTTGTATGCAAATACGCGAATATGTCTCAGAAACCAGGAATTGCCATGAAATTAAGCGATATATCGAGTTTATGCGATGAATCTTTGTGCATCACGTCTGTTTCTGTACCGATTCGTTGTTTTGCGTGAAAAATCGATGAATTTGTATGAAAATACGCGAATATGTCTCAGAAACCAGGAATTGCCATGAAATTAAGCGATATATCGAGTTTATGCGATGAATCTTTGTGCATCACATCTGTTTCTGTACCGATTCGTTGTTTTGCGTGAAAAATCGATGCATTTGTATGCAAATACGCGAATATGTCTCAGAAACCAGGAATTGCCATGAAATTAAGCGATATATCGAGTTTATGCGATGAATCTTTGTGCATCACGTCTGTTTCTGTACCGATTCGTTGTTTTGCGTGAAAAATCGATGAATTTGTATGAAAATACGCGAATATGTCACAGAAACCAGGAATTGCCATGAAATTAAGCGATATATCGAGTTTATGCGATGAATCTTTGTGCCACACGTCTGTTTCTGTACCGATTCGTTGTTTTGCGTGAAAAATCGATGCATTTGTATGCAAATACGCGAATATGTCTCAGAAATCAGGAATTGCCATGAAATTAAGCGATATAATCGAGTTTATGCGATGAATCTTTGTGCATCACGTCTGTTTCTGTACCGATTCGTTGTTTTGCGAGAAAAATCGATGAATTTGTATGCAAATACGCGAATATGTCTCAGAAACCAGGAATTGCCATGAAATTAAGCGATATATCGAGTTTATGCGATGAATCTTTGTGCATCACATCTGTTTCTGTACCGATTCGTTGTTTTGCGTGAAAAATCGATGAATTTGTATGCAAATACGCGAATATGTCACAGAAACCAGGAATTGCCATGAAATTAAGCGATATATCGAGTTTATGCGATGAATCTTTGTGCCACACGTCTGTTTCTGTACCGATTCGTTGTTTTGCGTGAAAAATCGATGCATTTGTATGCAAATACGCGAATATGTCTCAGAAATCAGGAATTGCCATGAAATTAAGCGATATAATCGAGTTTATGCGATGAATCTTTGTGCATCACGTCTGTTTCTGTACCGATTCGTTGTTTTGCGAGAAAAATCGATGAATTTGTATGCAAATACGCGAATATGTCTCAGAAACCAGGAATTGCCATGAAATTAAGCGATATATCGAGTTTATGCGATGAATCTTTGTGCATCACATCTGTTTCTGTACCGATTCGTTGTTTTGCGTGAAAAATCGATGAATTTGTATGCAAATACGCGAATATGTCTCAGAAACCAGGAATTGCCATGAAATTAAGCGATATATCGAGTTTATGCGATGAATCTTTGTGCCACACGTCTGTTTCTGTACCGATTCGTTGTTTTGCGTGAAAAATCGATGAATTTGTATGCAAATACGCGAATATGTCTCAGAAACCAGGAATTGCCATGAAATTAAGCGATATATCGAGTTTATGCGATGAATCTTTGTGCATCACATCTGTTTCTGTACCGATTCGTTGTTTTGCGTGAAAAATCGATGCATTTGTATGCAAATACGCGAATATGTCTCAGAAACCAGGAATTGCCATGAAATTAAGCGATATATCGAGTTTATGCGATGAATCTTTGTGCATCACGTCTGTTTCTGTACCGATTCGTTGTTTTTGCGTGAAAAATGGATGAATTTGTATGCAAATACGCGAATATGTCTCAGAAACCAGGAATTGCCATGAAATTAAGCGATATATCGAGTTTATGCGATGAATCTTTGTGCATCACGTCTGTTTCTGTACCGATTCGTTGTTTTTGCGTGAAAAATCGATGAATTTGTATGAAAATACGCGAATATGTCTCAGAAACCAGGAATTGCCATGAAATTAAGCGATATATCGAGTTTATGCGATGAATCTTTGTGCATCACATCTGTTTCTGTACCGATTCGTTGTTTTGCGTGAAAAATCGATGCATTTGTATGCAAATACGCGAATATGTCTCAGAAACCAGGAATTGCCATGAAATTAAGCGATATATCGAGTTTATGCGATGAATCTTTGTGCATCACGTCTGTTTCTGTACCGATTCGTTGTTTTGCGTGAAAAATCGATGAATTTGTATGAAAATACGCGAATATGTCACAGAAACCAGGAATTGCCATGAAATTAAGCGATATATCGAGTTTATGCGATGAATCTTTGTGCCACACGTCTGTTTCTGTACCGATTCGTTGTTTTGCGTGAAAAATCGATGCATTTGTATGCAAATACGCGAATATGTCTCAGAAATCAGGGAATTGCCATGAAATTAAGCGATATAATCGAGTTTATGCGATGAATCTTTGTGCATCACGTCTGTTTCTGTACCGATTCGTTGTTTTGCGTGAAAATCGATGAATTTGTATGCAAATACGCGAATATGTCTCAGAAACCAGGAATTGCCATGAAATTAAGCGATATATCGAGTTTATGCGATGAATCTTTGTGCATCACATCTGTTTCTGTACCGATTCGTTGTTTTGCGTGAAAAATCGATGAATTTGTATGCAAATACGCGAATATGTCTCAGAAACCAGGAATTGCCATGAAATTAAGCGATATATCGAGTTTATGCGATGAATCTTTGTGCCACACGTCTGTTTCTGTACCGATTCGTTGTTTTGCGTGAAAAATCGATGAATTTGTATGAAAATACGCGAATATGTCTCAGAAACCAGGAATTGCCATGAAATTAAGCGATATATCGAGTTTATGCGATGAATCTTTGTGCATCACATCTGTTTCTGTACCGATTCGTTGTTTTGCGTGAAAAATCGATGCATTTGTATGCAAATACGCGAATATGTCTCAGAAACCAGGAATTGCCATGAAATTAAGCGATATATCGAGTTTATGCGATGAATCTTTGTGCATCACGTCTGTTTCTGTACCGATTCGTTGTTTTGCGTGAAAAATCGATGAATTTGTATGAAAATACGCGAATATGTCTCAGAAACCAGGAATTGCCATGAAATTAAGCGATATATCGAGTTTATGCGATGAATCTTTGTGCCACACGTCTGTTTCTGTACCGATTCGTTGTTTTGCGTGAAAAATCGATGAATTTGTATGCAAATACGCGAATATGTCTCAGAAAACAGGAATTGCCATGAAATTAAGCGATATATCGAGTTTATGCGATGAATCTTTGTGCCACACGTCTGTTTCTGTACCGATTCGTTGTTTTGCGTGAAAAATCGATGAATTTGTATGCAAATACGCGAATATGTCTCAGAAACCAGGAATTGCCATGAAATTAAGCGATATAATCGAGTTTATGCGATGAATCTTTGTGCATCACGTCTGTTTCTGTACCGATTCGTTGTTTTGCGTGAAAAATCGATGCATTTGTATGCAAATACGCGAATATGTCTCAGAAACCAGGAATTGCCATGAAATTAAGCGATATATCGAGTTTATGCGATGAATCTTTGTGCCACACGTCTGTTTCTGTACCGATTCGTTGTTTTGCGTGAAAAATCGATGAATTTGTATGCAAATACGCGAATATGTCTCAGAAACCAGGAATTGCCATGAAATTAAGCGATATATCGAGTTTATGCGATGAATCTTTGTGCCACACGTCTGTTTCTGTACCGATTCGTTGTTTTGCGTGAAAAATCGATGAATTTGTATGCAAATACGCGAATATGTCTCAGAAACCAGGAATTGCCATGAAATTAAGCGATATATCGAGTTTATGCGATGAATCTTTGTGCCACACGTCTGTTTCTGTACCGATTCGTTGTTTTGCGTGAAAAAATCGATGAATTTGTATGCAAATACGCGAATATGTCTCAGAAACCAGGAATTGCCATGAAATTAAGCGATATATCGAGTTTATGCGATGAATCTTTGTGCATCACGTCTGTTTCTGTACCGATTCGTTGTTTTGCGTGAAAAATCGATGAATTTGTATGAAAATACGCGAATATGTCTCAGAAACCAGGAATTGCCATGAAATTAAGCGATATATCGAGTTTATGCGATGAATCTTTGTGCCACACGTCTGTTTCTGTACCGATTCGTTGTTTTGCGTGAAAAATCGATGAATTTGTATGCAAATACGCGAATATGTCTCAGAAACCAGGAATTGCCATGAAATTAAGCGATATATCGAGTTTATGCGATGAATCTTTGTGCCACACGTCTGTTTCTGTACCGATTCGTTGTTTTGCGTGAAAAATCGATGAATTTGTATGCAAATACGCGAATATGTCTCAGAAACCAGGAATTGCCATGAAATTAAGCGATATATCGAGTTTATGCGATGAATCTTTGTGCATCACGTCTGTTTCTGTACCGATTCGTTGTTTTGCGTGAAAAATCGATGAATTTGTATGAAAATACGCGAATATGTCTCAGAAACCAGGAATTGCCATGAAATTAAGCGATATATCGAGTTTATGCGATGAATCTTTGTGCATCACATCTGTTTCTGTACCGATTCGTTGTTTTGCGTGAAAAATCGATGCATTTGTATGCAAATACGCGAATATGTCTCAGAAACCAGGAATTGCCATGAAATTAAGCGATATATCGAGTTTATGCGATGAATCTTTGTGCATCACGTCTGTTTCTGTACCGATTCGTTGTTTTGCGTGAAAAATCGATGAATTTGTATGAAAATACGCGAATATGTCACAGAAACCAGGAATTGCCATGAAATTAAGCGATATATCGAGTTTATGCGATGAATCTTTGTGCCACACGTCTGTTTCTGTACCGATTCGTTGTTTTGCGTGAAAAATCGATGCATTTGTATGCAAATACGCGAATATGTCTCAGAAATCAGGAATTGCCATGAAATTAAGCGATATAATCGAGTTTATGCGATGAATCTTTGTGCATCACGTCTGTTTCTGTACCGATTCGTTGTTTTGCGAGAAAAATCGATGAATTTGTATGCAAATACGCGAATATGTCTCAGAAACCAGGAATTGCCATGAAATTAAGCGATATATCGAGTTTATGCGATGAATCTTTGTGCATCACATCTGTTTCTGTACCGATTCGTTGTTTTGCGTGAAAAATCGATGAATTTGTATGCAAATACGCGAATATGTCACAGAAACCAGGAATTGCCATGAAATTAAGCGATATATCGAGTTTATGCGATGAATCTTTGTGCCACACGTCTGTTTCTGTACCGATTCGTTGTTTTGCGTGAAAAATCGATGCATTTGTATGCAAATACGCGAATATGTCTCAGAAATCAGGAATTGCCATGAAATTAAGCGATATAATCGAGTTTATGCGATGAATCTTTGTGCATCACGTCTGTTTCTGTACCGATTCGTTGTTTTGCGAGAAAAATCGATGAATTTGTATGCAAATACGCGAATATGTCTCAGAAACCAGGAATTGCCATGAAATTAAGCGATATATCGAGTTTATGCGATGAATCTTTGTGCATCACATCTGTTTCTGTACCGATTCGTTGTTTTGCGTGAAAAATCGATGAATTTGTATGCAAATACGCGAATATGTCTCAGAAACCAGGAATTGCCATGAAATTAAGCGATATATCGAGTTTATGCGATGAATCTTTGTGCCACACGTCTGTTTCTGTACCGATTCGTTGTTTTGCGTGAAAAATCGATGAATTTGTATGAAAATACGCGAATATGTCTCAGAAACCAGGAATTGCCATGAAATTAAGCGATATATCGAGTTTATGCGATGAATCTTTGTGCATCACATCTGTTTCTGTACCGATTCGTTGTTTTGCGTGAAAAATCGATGCATTTGTATGCAAATACGCGAATATGTCTCAGAAACCAGGAAATGCCATGAAATTAAGCGATATATCGAGTTTATGCGATGAATCTTTGTGCATCACGTCTGTTTCTGTACCGATTCGTTGTTTTGCGTGAAAAATCGATGAATTTGTATGCAAATACGCGAATATGTCTCAGAAACCAGGAATTGCCATGAAATTAAGCGATATATCGAGTTTATGCGATGAATCTTTGTGCATCACGTCTGTTTCTGTACCGATTCGTTGTTTTGCGTGAAAAATCGATGAATTTGTATGAAAATACGCGAATATGTCTCAGAAACCAGGAATTGCCATGAAATTAAGCGATATATCGAGTTTATGCGATGAATCTTTGTGCATCACATCTGTTTCTGTACCGATTCGTTGTTTTGCGTGAAAAATCGATGCATTTGTATGCAAATACGCGAATATGTCTCAGAAACCAGTGTGACGTCGGTCCACGAGCACCGACGTTTGTTGTACTGAAAAGTACAAGTGTGAATGAATTATCATGTGAAGAATGAATGAACGATGTATGAATGACAAAAATTATATAATTAATAATACGTATATATATATATATATATTCTTATTCAAAATATATAATCGAATATGATAACCTATAATACTAAATTACACAATAACAATAATCATTTATATTACGCATAAATAAAACGTAGATATATATATATACTCTTGTTCAAGCATATAATCATTTATATTACATTTATTATAATCATATACAATCATTTATATTACATTATCGTATATAACCATTTATATCGCACTTATTATAACATATAATCATGGATAATCGTTTATATTACATTTATTATAACCAAGTAATTATATTATATTATATTAATCATTGCCACGCGCGCGAATACGAATGGATGGAGAATGAAGTGAAAGCGCGATAACCCGAACGGTTAGAGAATGAGAGAATGAGTGATTGACGCGTGAATACGAATGGATAGAGAATGAAGTGAAAGCGCGATAACCCGAACGGTTAGAGAATGAGAGAATGAGTGATTGACGCATGAATACGAATGGATAGAGAATGGAGTGAAAGCGCGATAACCCGAACGGTTAGAGAATGAGAGAATGAGTGATTGACGCGTGAATACGAATGGATAGAGAATGAAGTGAAAGCGCGATAACCCGAACGGTTAGAGAATGAGAGAGTGAGCGATTGACGCGTGAATACGGATGGATAGAGAATGGAGTGAAAGCGCGATAACCCGAACGGTTAGAGAATGAAAGAATAAGCGATTGAATGAGAATGGATATGGAATGAAGCAAGAGCCGATAACTCTGCTCTAAGGCCTGCGGTGTGCCGAGGCCAACGGAAGCTGCGTCAGCATAGATAAGGCACCCTCGCCACTTGTGGCCTACGTGCCGTGTGCACGAGCAATGGGGGAGGGTACCTTTGTTCTTCGGAGCAAGTCTTTAGTCTTCGTTGCCTCGTCGACTCGCACAGTCGAATATACCCTGGAGTTTAGACACTCCAGCGGTCCTCGTCTCTGGCGGTTTAGACACCCCAGCAGACTCCGTTCGTTTACGCGTGGCAATCCGTTTTACCTATAACATAATTCACCGTTATTATATTTCTTCATTACTATCCGTTTATACTTACCTTTTTGAGATAATATACCTCAGCTTTTACCAGTCAACCGAGAGTGATTATTGAATACTTACCTCCTCCTATTCAAATCAGTGTCGAGTCGTGAAGTCGTTTTATGCACTTCAAATTATTCGGAAATAATTCTTTTAGAACCGTACACCCGCCTGCGTCTTGCAAAATCTCATCATAGAGAGCGACAACCCGCTCCGTGGGAAAGAGCAAGCGTGCCAGGGTTGGCATACTTGTATTTTTGTCTTTGTTCACGAATATATTCGAAGTCGCGATCGCTTGTGAATCTTAAATACTTTTAGAAGAGAGCACTCTTTAAGCGTTTGAGGAACTTCATCATAGAGAGCGACAAACCGCTCCGTGGGGAAAGCCAAACGTGTCGAGAGTTGACCTTGTCAATTTTATTAAGATTCTCTTTCCTTTCTAAGTCATCCGTGATACCCTTCCTAATGCGACGCACACGACGCGCGGGCCGCAGGAAGCATTTAGCTAAATTGCTTCGGTCATTTCAGACCCCGGGATATTATAATTCCCTCCTGGGAACTACAGAATCGTATCTCGACGACGCGAACGGTTCTACCACTGAAAGTATCGTCAACCACGCGGACGATACTCGCGCAACGCAGAAGCCAGACGACAGCTTGAAGGACGACTCACCTGCCGTACGAGAGGAAGGAAGTCTTCCGGCGGTTCCAGTCACTCGTGCTCTGCCGAAAATCCGGAGCGTCACCACGCCAACAGAGCCTATCATTTTCTGGGTGGTTTCCTGGCGTTATCCTCCAGAGAACATCCGTTTCCGCTACCCTGCGAAACGATAAAGTTGATCAGTGAAGTGCAGTTCGTGAAATCGTCGCGGTACAAGACTCTGCCCTTGCGGCTACAAACAGACCTCTGTCCGATTTTTAAATAACGTTTCTGAACATAGAATATTTCGCGAGAACTTTTGACGCGCACCAAGTGCAGTTCGCGAAATCGTCGTGGTACAAGACTCTGCCCTTGCGGCTACAAACAGACCTCTGTCCGATTTTTAAATAACGTTTCTGAACATAGAATATTTCGCGAGAACTTTTGACGCGCACCAAGTGCAGTTCGCGAAATCGTCGTATTACAAGACTCTGCCCTTGCGGCTACAAACAGACCTCTGTCCGATTTTTAAATAACGTTTCTGAACATAGAATATTTCGCGAGAACTCTTGACGTGCATCAAGTGCAGTTCGCGAAATCGTCGTATTACAAGACTCTGCCCTTGCGGCTACAAACAGACCTCTGTCCGATTTTTAAATAAAGGATCTGGACTTGTGCTAAATTTGGATGCCCGAACGAGAAACGTTGACAGGTCCTTGGCAGATTCAGGCGTAAGTACTGTTTGGCCAAAAAGGCTGATATAAATAGTCAGTGTCACCGTGTCGTCGCACATCGTTTCGATCTGCCGACCCGGGACGTGACAAAATTGGCGCAGTCGGTAGGACACCTTCAGCCACTGTCCACGGGAAGTTCGGGATAACAAATACTCCTTTGAACGCACCGAATAGGTGCTCTTATCAACTGTTCACTATCGAAGAATTTCGCCAGCACATTTCAAGATGCCGATGACACGTTCCGATTCCGCCAACAAGGAGGAACTAACCAAGTACCATATGGAACTAAACGAGCGAGAAAGACTCCTCGACGAACAGGCGGACCTGTTAGAAAAGCTCCGCATCCAGAACAAGGCCGAAGCAGATGCCCAAAGGCAAGCCTTCGAAGAACTACGAAGAGAACTCCTTCATCTTCAAACCAACACGCCTCATACCGAAAATACTCGAGATCACGATCAACGTCACGCTCCGATGAATTCCTTCGATCAGGGCTATTACACCATTAAGCAGGCTGTGGACTTTGTTCCGACGTTCGACGGCTATTCGATGACTGTTCTACAATTTGTGCGGGCTTGTAAACGTGCTCGCGATGTCGTACCTCCGGCAGCAGAAAGGACTCTTACGAAGTTGTTGTGCAACAAGCTTCGTGGTCGAGCATACGCTGCCATCGAGGGAGTCAGCTGTGACACAGTAGCGCAGCTCTCGAACAGGTTGAAGGACGTCCTCGGGCCGTACAAGTTCCTCGACGAATATCGAGGAGAACTCGCTAGCATCTATCAAGGTAAAACCGAACACATCCTTGAATATGTAACTCGCGTCCGTGATCTCCGTACAGCAATCATCGATTGTTACGAAAGCGAACCCAACATAAACGAAATCGATCGATTCACGCGAGACTCATTTATACGCGGTCTTATTCCAATGCTACGCGTCGAGATATGCCATTATTGTACGGACCCACTCGAGTCCATTTTCGACCGATCCATCGCATTGTTCAAACAACACGAGTTAGACAAAATGCGACATAGGGAAATGTTCCGCGACGATTCACGCCGCGTTTCCTTCTTTGACTCCCGTAGTCGCACACCAGAACGACGCGATCCATACGAATATTATTTCCGTGGCGAATCACGAAGTCGCACTCCGGAACGACACTACGAGTCTCGCGCTTACGCGCCCGAAAACTATTATAATCCGCGCGATAGAACGCCGGAACGTTACTACGAACCCCGTAGCAAAACCCCCGACCGCAGGGATTATTTTGAATACCAACGTCAGTACGAGCCACGAAATCGTACTCCTGAGCGTCGCGATCGATACGAAGCGCCGCGTTACGATACAAGAAATCGAACGCCCGAGCGTTCTTACGAATATCGCCGCCCGAACGAGAGGCAAGATTGGCGAGCGACTCCGCGTGATTCGAACAATTCACCTGCGCCGCCGAGAATGTATGAACCTCCGCCGACGAGAAAAATTTCTCCGCAACCGCGAGACGCGCCTACTTTAACATCGTATAGAGAGGATCGAGAGAGATTCCCGACAGAAACCTCTAAATATTGTAATTATTGTAAGCGACCGGGGCACGATATTCATGAGTGCCGCTCGCGCGAACGAAACAACAAAAATTCGGGAAACGACCGGAGCCTCCCGACCAACCCGACCTCGGTACGGGAGGCTTCCCAATCGACCCACCCAAAAGCAATCCGTCTGACCGTCACGGACCAGAAGGAGAACGCAAGCTCGTCAATGCCATAAGCCTGGCAGACGATTCTCCTATCCCACGCATAAAATCTTCTGCTCCGCAGCTAATAAAAGACTGCGAGTTTCTCCTCGACACGGGTTCTGAAATCAATCTCATCAGAGAATCCGTGATCAAACCTGGCACGCCCATAAACACCGAGTCCGCCATACAGATTCATGGAATCACGGACGGTACGCTGAACACCCTCGGCTATATCAATGCCGAAATTCATAACTCCATACCCGTCGAGTTCCATGTCGTATCAGACCGATTCCCGATCAATACGGACGGAGTGATAGGCTCGCCATTCTTCAAAAGAGGGGCAGAAATCTCCTTCGCGAAGCAAAAGGTCACGTACCACAACATTGAGATTCCGTTCTCAAATCCTCGGAAAGAGGATACAGGGTCAAAAGTTCCCACTTCGACTGCCACGGTCAATCCTATTTGGCTATCCGAATCGAGCCACAATGTCAAATCGTCTCCTCATTCTCACGAGGCGAATTATGACAATGGCTCAAATATTCCGTCTCTAGCTGCTCACACCGACGCAAACGAATCTAACGTGCCCGGCTTACGCGATTCCATTCCGGTAATCCCTGATAAAACTACAGGTAATCCCGACACAAACGAATCCAACATGCCCGGCTTACGCGATTCCATTCCGGTAATCCCTGATAAAACTGCAGGTAATCCCGACACAAACGAATCCAATATGCCCGGCTTACGCGATTCCATTCCGGTAATCCCTGATAAAACTGCAGGTAATCCCGACGCTAACGAATCCAACGTGCCCGGCTTACGCGATTCTATTCCGGTAATTCCTGAAGAAGCCCCAGGTAATCCCGATTCTCGAAATCTCGTGAGCCTAGAGAACGTGATATATCACGCGCCAACTAGTACCGTGGACCCAATTCCCAATACATTTCGAACATTCTCAATGACTAAGTCCCAAGAACCATTAAACGCAAAGAACCCGAAGGCTACGCGAAATTCCCAGCCCCTCGAACCAAGAAATACTATACTTACCTATAAGGTGTCAGAGCATCCGGTCCTCGTAAGCGATATATGCAACCGCGCCGATAACGAATTACGCAGAACTCCCGTTCCGCTTACCGACGATAAGACAACCTCCATGTATCAAATGCGAGCGAAAAGCTGGGTCAGCGGATCCAGTAGCTTACGACGAATTCCCCTTCCCCGAAGATCGCCAACGGAAAACCAACCTGCAACATCAGCAACCTCTGAAGAAAACACCAGTAATCTCGACGATCAGTCAACTACGGCAACTTTACCAATCAACATGAAGACGAGCCAAGTCCTCCTTCTGCTCGCTGTTATCCGAGGAAATATGGCCATCATAGGATTTGATTGCGGGGGCACCACCCTGAATACTACCACGTTCTCGACCATTGACATTCCAATCTGTGAAACAGAGGAAGCAGAACCAAATGAAGAATTAAAAAAGGTTCAATTGCTACAGTTAGCAGAATTCTCACAAACCAGAGTGATACAGTGTCGTGTCGAAATAGACCGTACAATTTACTATTGTGGTATGCACTCACACAACTCCGCCGTCGCGAACGGTCGACAAGAATACCTCCTGACGATGTCTAGTGAAACGTGTGCTAACCTCCAACAAACAGGAACCTTGTTCATCACACCTTCCGTACAAATTACAGGAGTACAACCAAACTCCACAACCACCCGTGGAGTTACACTAGCGGGAGAAATCCTGAACGACGGACGATGTTCTGGCACAACGTACAGTGACCCGTTCGGAACCTGGACCAGCGCAATAGTCCAAGCAAGCGTACGAATCACCATAAAGGATTATTTAGCTCCGATAAAGTTACCAACCGGACAAATACATCTCCAATCCGGACAAGCCTGTCCGCTACAAAAGGACAGCTGTCTGGACTCGCAAGACGGACACACATTCTGGAATCCGATTCCGACCGATTATTGTAAATTCAATAATTACGATGTCTTGTATGAGGGCTTAGCCACACGTATTTCATCTCAATCTGGCAACACGCCGGCTATCTATACCGTAACTTCGGAAGACGTAACGTTCGCCCTAACCGAAACCGGGCGAACCTCCGTGTGCGGATACACTATTATTCGCACGGAACACCCGAAGTTGTTCATTCTGGAAATTGGAATCTCTGGAAAATTTAAGGAGAAAACTCGGACTCTTATCAACAACCTAGACATATTCACATATGTTAACAGCAAGTTTATCTACGTTGAGAAGCACCTCCAAAACCAACTGTCGCGACTATACAAGGACGTCGTTCGCCAACAATGCGATTTGGAAAGACAAATCTTCCAAAACGCACTCAGCCAGCTACACTCAGCCCCAGAAGAAGTTGCCACGGCAATAATGAAAGAACCTGGATTCATAGCAGTCCCCGCAGGAGAAGTGGTACACATCGTTAAATGCATTCCCGTCAACGTGCAACTCCGAAAGACGGAACTATGCTTCGATGAACTCCCAATCACCTACAAAAATACGTCGAAATTCTTAAAACCAAGGGACCACATTATCACTAGCACCGGCACAGAGAGACCGTGTAGCGAACTACTACCACCCTTCTACAGAATCCATGGGACATGGTATCGCCTCTCGCCATCCTTAACAGAAACCGTGGCACCATCAACCTTCCATCCACTCATCAAACCTGCTTGGAAGTACGTAGATCCCAAAAACATTGCAACTGGGGGAATATATTCTCAAGATGACCTCAACAAGCTACAAGACCACATTATGTTCCCAGTAGACAAAGTAGCAATAACCAATAACATAGCACAAGGAGCATCAGGAAGACCGTTTTCAACAAACAGTGTAAATATGTTCAACCTATTAGACGAACACTCTCTACAGCAAATAGCCGAATCCGCGGCCCAAAGACTATGGTCCGGATTCACAACATTCGGATCCGTCAGTGCAGGAATAATAGGACTGTACATAATATTCAGGATCATAAAAACCATCATCAGCACGATAGTCAATGGAATCGCACTACACTCCGTGTACGGATGGAGTCTTCATCTACTTGTAGCCGTATGGAGTTCCTTGACCAGATTTTTCATCTTCCTAAGACAAAGAAACGGAGCCAACAACAACGAAGGAGCAGTAACATACGATGTCAACAAAGTCAGCAGTGGAAGAAGCAGTGAAAGTGAAAGTGACCCCAACCCTCCCAAAACCCTTCAAAGACACAAATCGGTGACGGAAAGACTATGCGAAATGCCGTTACCTTGTGCGTCCCCTGATCCTGAAGTGCGTGTGCGCCCGGAAGTGTTCTCCGCGCACCCCCTCTTCCGCAGGGTGCGTCCAGAAATTTCCCCCGCGGAAATTTCTACGCCAAGGGGGGAGGTGTGACGTCGGTCCACGAGCACCGACGTTTGTTGTACTGAAAAGTACAAGTGTGAATGAATTATCATGTGAAGAATGAATGAACGATGTATGAATGACAAAAATTATATAATTAATAATACGTATATATATATATATATATATTCTTATTCAAAATATATAATCGAATATGATAACCTATAATACTAAATTACACAATAACAATAATCATTTATATTACGCATAAATAAAACGTAGATATATATATATATACTCTTGTTCAAGCATATAATCATTTATATTACATTTATTATAATCATATACAATCATTTATATTACATTATCGTATATAACCATTTATATCGCACTTATTATAACATATAATCATGGATAATCGTTTATATTACATTTATTATAACCAAGTAATTATATTATATTATATTAATCATTGCCACGCGCGCGAATACGAATGGATGGAGAATGAAGTGAAAGCGCGATAACCCGAACGGTTAGAGAATGAGAGAATGAGTGATTGACGCGTGAATACGAATGGATAGAGAATGAAGTGAAAGCGCGATAACCCGAACGGTTAGAGAATGAGAGAATGAGTGATTGACGCATGAATACGAATGGATAGAGAATGGAGTGAAAGCGCGATAACCCGAACGGTTAGAGAATGAGAGAATGAGTGATTGACGCGTGAATACGAATGGATAGAGAATGAAGTGAAAGCGCGATAACCCGAACGGTTAGAGAATGAGAGAGTGAGCGATTGACGCGTGAATACGGATGGATAGAGAATGGAGTGAAAGCGCGATAACCCGAACGGTTAGAGAATGAAAGAATAAGCGATTGAATGAGAATGGATATGGAATGAAGCAAGAGCCGATAACTCTGCTCTAAGGCCTGCGGTATGCCGAGGCCAACGGAAGCTGCGTCAGCATAGATAAGGCACCCTCGCCACTTGTGGCCTACGTGCCGTGTGCACGAGCAATGGGGGAGGGTACCTTTGTTCTTCGGAGCAAGTCTTTAGTCTTCGTTGCCTCGTCGACTCGCACAGTCGAATATACCCTGGAGTTTAGACACTCCAGCGGTCCTCGTCTCTGGCGGTTTAGACACCCCAGCAGACTCCGTTCGTTTACGCGTGGCAATCCGTTTTACCTATAACATAATTCACCGTTATTATATTTCTTCATTACTATCCGTTTATACTTACCTTTTTGAGATAATATACCTCAGCTTTTACCAGTCAACCGAGAGTGATTATTGAATACTTACCTCCTCCTATTCAAATCAGTGTCGAGTCGTGAAGTCGTTTTATGCACTTCAAATTATTCGGAAATAATTCTTTTAGAACCGTACACCCGCCTGCGTCTTGCAAAATCTCATCATAGAGAGCGACAACCCGCTCCGTGGGAAAGAGCAAGCGTGCCAGGGTTGGCATACTTGTATTTTTGTCTTTGTTCACGAATATATTCGAAGTCGCGATCGCTTGTGAATTTTAAATACTTTTAGAAGAGAGCACTCTTTAAGCGTTTGAGGAACTTCATCATAGAGAGCGACAAACCGCTCCGTGGGGAAAGCCAAACGTGTCGAGAGTTGACCTTGTCAATTTTATTAAGATTCTCTTTCCTTTCTAAGTCATCCGTGATACCCTTCCTAATGCGACGCACACGACGCGCGGGCCGCAGGAAGCATTTAGCTAAATTGCTTCGGTCATTTCAGACCCCGGGATATTATAATTCCCTCCTGGGAACTACAGAATCGTATCTCGACGACGCGAACGGTTCTACCACTGAAAGTATCGTCAACCACGCGGACGATACTCGCGCAACGCAGAAGCCAGACGACAGCTTGAAGGACGACTCACCTGCCGTACGAGAGGAAGGAAGTCTTCCGGCGGTTCCAGTCACTCGTGCTCTGCCGAAAATCCGGAGCGTCACCACGCCAACAGAGCCTATCATTTTCTGGGTGGTTTCCTGGCGTTATCCTCCAGAGAACATCCGTTTCCGCTACCCTGCGAAACGATAAAGTTGATCAGTGAAGTGCAGTTCGTGAAATCGTCGCGGTACAAGACTCTGCCCTTGCGGCTACAAACAGACCTCTGCCCGATTTTTAAATAACGTTTCTGAACTTAGAAATTTCGCGAGAACCTTTTTGAGTGCATCAAGTGTAGTTCGCGAAATCGTCGTGGTACAAGACTCTGCCCTTGCGGCTACAAACAGACCTCTGTCCGATTTTTAAATAACGTTTCTGAACATAGAATATTTCGCGAGAACTTTTGACGCGCACCAAGTGCAGTTCGCGAAATCGTCGTATTACAAGACTCTGCCCTTGCGGCTACAAACAGACCTCTGTCCGATTTTTAAATAACGTTTCTGAACATAGAATATTTCGCGAGAACTCTTGACGTGCATCAAGTGCAGTTCGCGAAATCGTCGTATTACAAGACTCTGCCCTTGCGGCTACAAACAGACCTCTGTCCGATTTTTAAATAAAGGATCTGGACTTGTGCTAAATTTGGATGCCCGAACGAGAAACGTTGACAGGTCCTTGGCAGATTCAGGCGTAAGTACTGTTTGGCCAAAAAGGCTGATATAAATAGTCAGTGTCACCGTGTCGTCGCACATCGTTTCGATCTGCCGACCCGGGACGTGACACCAGGAATTGCCATGAAATTAAGCGATATATCGAGTTTATGCGATGAATCTTTGTGCCACACGTCTGTTTCTGTACCGATTCGTTGTTTTGCGTGAAAAATCGATGAATTTGTATGCAAATACGCGAATATGTCTCAGAAACCAGGAATTGCCATGAAATTAAGCGATATATCGAGTTTATGCGATGAATCTTTGTGCCACACGTCTGTTTCTGTACCGATTCGTTGTTTTGCGTGAAAAATCGATGAATTTGTATGGAAATACGCGAATATGTCTCAGAAACCAGGAATTGCCATGAAATTAAGCGATATATCGAGTTTATGCGATGAATCTTTGTGCCACACGTCTGTTTCTGTACCGATTCGTTGTTTTGCGTGAAAAATCGATGAATTTGTATGCAAATACGCGGATATGTCTCAGAAACCAGGAATTGCCATGAAATTAAGCGATATATCGAGTTTATGCGATGAATCTTTGTGCCACACGTCTGTTTCTGTACCGATTCGTTGTTTTGCGTGAAAAATCGATGAATTTGTATGCAAATACGCGAATATGTCTCAGAAACCAGGAATTGCCATGAAATTAAGCGATATATCGAGTTTATGCGATGAATCTTTGTGCATCACGTCTGTTTCTGTACCGATTCGTTGTTTTGCGTGAAAAATCGATGAATTTGTATGAAAATACGCGAATATGTCTCAGAAACCAGGAATTGCCATGAAATTAAGCGATATATCGAGTTTATGCGATGAATCTTTGTGCATCACATCTGTTTCTGTACCGATTCGTTGTTTTGCGTGAAAAATCGATGCATTTGTATGCAAATACGCAAATATGTCTCAGAAATCAGGAATTGCCATGAAATTAAGCGATATAATCGAGTTTATGCGATGAATCTTTGTGCATCACGTCTGTTTCTGTACAGATTCGTTGTTTTGCGTGAAAAATCGATGAATTTGTATGCAAATACGCGAATATGTCTCAGAAACCAGGAATTGCCATGAAATTAAGCGATATATCGAGTTTATGCGATGAATCTTTGTGCATCACATCTGTTTCTGTACCGATTCGTTGTTTTGCGTGAAAAATCGATGAATTTGTATGCAAATACGCGAATATGTCTCAGAAACCAGGAATTGCCATGAAATTAAGCGATATATCGAGTTTATGCGATGAATCTTTGTGCCACACGTCTGTTTCTGTACCGATTCGCGTATTTGCATACAAATTCATCGATTTTTCACGCAAAACAACGAATCGGTACAGAAACAGACGTGTGGCACAAAGATTCATCGCATAAACTCGATATATCGCCTAATTTCATGGCAATTCCTGGTTTCTGAGACATATTCGCGTATTTGCATACAAATTCATCGATTTTTCACGCAAAACAACGAATCGGTACAGAAACAGATGTGATGCACAAAGATTCATCGCATAAACTCGATATATCGCTTAATTTCATGGCAATTCCTGGTTTCTGAGACATATTCGCGTATTTGCATACAAATTCATCGATTTTTCACGCAAAACAACGAATCGGTACAGAAACAGACGTGATGCACAAAGATTCATCGCATAAACTCGATTATATCGCTTAATTTCATGGCAATTCCTGGTTTCTGAGGCATATTCGCGTATTTTCATACAAATTCATCGATTTTTCACGCAAAACAACGAATCGGTACAGAAACAGACGTGATGCACAAAGATTCATCGCATAAACTCGATATATCGCTTAATTTCATGGCAATTCCTGGTTTCTGAGACATATTCGCGTATTTGCATACAAATGCATCGATTTTTCACGCAAAACAACGAATCGGTACAGAAACAGATGTGATGCACAAAGATTCATCGCATAAACTCGATATATCGCTTAATTTCATGGCAATTCCTGGTTTCTGAGGCATATTCGCGTATTTTCATACAAATTCATCGATTTTTCACGCAAAACAACGAATCGGTACAGAAACAGACGTGATGCACAAAGATTCATCGCATAAACTCGATATATCGCTTAATTTCATGGCAATTCCTGGTTTCTGAGACATATTCGCGTATTTGCATACAAATGCATCGATTTTTCACGCAAAACAACGAATCGGTACAGAAACAGATGTGATGCACAAAGATTCATCGCATAAACTCGATATATCGCTTAATTTCATGGCAATTCCTGGTTTCTGAGACATATTCGCGTATTTTCATACAAATTCATCGATTTTTCACGCAAAACAACGAATCGGTACAGAAACAGACGTGATGCACAAAGATTCATCGCATAAACTCGATATATCGCTTAATTTCATGGCAATTCCTGGTTTCTGAGACATATTCGCGTATTTGCATACAAGTTCATCGATTTTTCACGCAAAACAACGAATCGGTACAGAAACAGACGTGTGGCACAAAGATTCATCGCATAAACTCGATATATCGCTTAATTTCATGGCAATTCCTGGTTTCTGAGACATATTCGCGTATTTGCATACAAATGCATCGATTTTTCACGCAAAACAACGAATCGGTACAGAAACAGACGTGATGCACAAAGATTCATCGCATAAACTCGATATATCGCTTAATTTCATGGCAATTCCTGGTTTCTGAGACATATTCGCGTATTTGCATACAAATTCATCGATTTTTCACGCAAAACAACGAATCGGTACAGAAACAGACGTGATGCACAAAGATTCATCGCATAAACTCGATTATATCGCTTAATTTCATGGCAATTCCTGGTTTCTGAGGCATATTCGCGTATTTTCATACAAATTCATCGATTTTTCACGCAAAACAACGAATCGGTACAGAAACAGACGTGATGCACAAAGATTCATCGCATAAACTCGATATATCGCTTAATTTCATGGCAATTCCTGGTTTCTGAGACATATTCGCGTATTTGCATACAAATGCATCGATTTTTCACGCAAAACAACGAATCGGTACAGAAACAGATGTGATGCACAAAGATTCATCGCATAAACTCGATATATCGCTTAATTTCATGGCAATTCCTGGTTTCTGAGACATATTCGCGTATTTTCATACAAATTCATCGATTTTTCACGCAAAACAACGAATCGGTACAGAAACAGACGTGATGCACAAAGATTCATCGCATAAACTCGATATATCGCTTAATTTCATGGCAATTCCTGGTTTCTGAGACATATTCGCGTATTTGCATACAAGTTCATCGATTTTTCACGCAAAACAACGAATCGGTACAGAAACAGACGTGTGGCACAAAGATTCATCGCATAAACTCGATATATCGCTTAATTTCATGGCAATTCCTGGTTTCTGAGACATATTCGCGTATTTTCATACAAATTCATCGATTTTTCACGCAAAACAACGAATCGGTACAGAAACAGACGTGATGCACAAAGATTCATCGCATAAACTCGATATATCGCTTAATTTCATGGCAATTCCTGGTTTCTGAGACATATTCGCGTATTTGCATACAAATGCATCGATTTTTCACGCAAAACAACGAATCGGTACAGAAACAGATGTGATGCACAAAGATTCATCGCATAAACTCGATATATCGCTTAATTTCATGGCAATTCCTGGTTTCTGAGACATATTCGCGTATTTGCATACAAATTCATCGATTTTTCACGCAAAACAACGAATCGGTACAGAAACAGACGTGATGCACAAAGATTCATCGCATAAACTCGATTATATCGCTTAATTTCATGGCAATTCCTGGTTTCTGAGACATATTCGCGTATTTTCATACAAATTCATCGATTTTTCACGCAAAACAACGAATCGGTACAGAAACAGACGTGATGCACAAAGATTCATCGCATAAACTCGATATATCGCTTAATTTCATGGCAATTCCTGGTTTCTGAGACATATTCGCGTATTTGCATACAAATGCATCGATATTTCACGCAAAACAACGAATCGGTACAGAAACAGATGTGATGCACAAAGATTCATCGCATAAACTCGATATATCGCTTAATTTCATGGCAATTCCTGGTTTCTGAGACATATTCGCGTATTTTCATACAAATTCATCGATTTTTCACGCAAAACAACGAATCGGTACAGAAACAGACGTGATGCACAAAGATTCATCGCATAAACTCGATATATCGCTTAATTTCATGGCAATTCCTGGTTTCTGAGACATATTCGCGTATTTGCATACAAGTTCATCGATTTTTCACGCAAAACAACGAATCGGTACAGAAACAGACGTGTGGCACAAAGATTCATCGCATAAACTCGATATATCGCTTAATTTCATGGCAATTCCTGGTTTCTGAGACATATTCGCGTATTTTCATACAAATTCATCGATTTTTCACGCAAAACAACGAATCGGTACAGAAACAGACGTGATGCACAAAGATTCATCGCATAAACTCGATATATCGCTTAATTTCATGGCAATTCCTGGTTTCTGAGACATATTCGCGTATTTGCATACAAATGCATCGATTTTTCACGCAAAACAACGAATCGGTACAGAAACAGACGTGTGGCACAAAGATTCATCGCATAAACTCGATATATCGCTTAATTTCATGGCAATTCCTGGTTTCTGAGACATATTCGCGTATTTGCATACAAATTCATCGATTTTTCACGCAAAACAACGAATCGGTACAGAAACAGACGTGTGGCACAAAGATTCATCGCATAAACTCGATATATCGCTTAATTTCATGGCAATTCCTGGTTTCTGAGACATATTCGCGTATTTGCATACAAATTCATCGATTTTTCACGCAAAACATCAAATCGGTACAGAAACAGACGTGTGGCACAAAGATTCATCGCATAAACTCGATATATCGCTTAATTTCATGGCAATTCCTGGTTTCTGAGACATATTCGCGTATTTGCATACAAATGCATCGATTTTTCACGCAAAACAACGAATCGGTACAGAAACAGACGTGTGGCACAAAGATTCATCGCATAAACTCGATATATCGCTTAATTTCATGGCAATTCCTGGTTTCTGAGACATATTCGCGTATTTGCATACAAATTCATCGATTTTTCACGCAAAACAACGAATCGGTACAGAAACAGACGTGTGGCACAAAGATTCATCGCATAAACTCGATATATCGCTTAATTTCATGGCAATTCCTGGTTTCTGAGACATATTCGCGTATTTTCATACAAATTCATCGATTTTTCACGCAAAACAACGAATCGGTACAGAAACAGACGTGATGCACAAAGATTCATCGCATAAACTCGATATATCGCTTAATTTCATGGCAATTCCTGGTTTCTGAGACATATTCGCGTATTTGCATACAAATTCATCGATTTTTCACGCAAAACAACGAATCGGTACAGAAACAGACGTGTGGCACAAAGATTCATCGCATAAACTCGATATATCGCTTAATTTCATGGCAATTCCTGGTTTCTGAGACATATTCGCGTATTTGCATACAAATTCATCGATTTTTCACGCAAAACAACGAATCGGTACAGAAACAGATGTGATGCACAAAGATTCATCGCATAAACTCGATATATCGCTTAATTTCATGGCAATTCCTGGTTTCTGAGACATATTCGCGTATTTTCATACAAATTCATCGATTTTTCACGCAAAACAACGAATCGGTACAGAAACAGACGTGTGGCACAAAGATTCATCGCATAAACTCGATATATCGCTTAATTTCATGGCAATTCCTGGTTTCTGAGACATATTCGCGTATTTGCATACAAATTCATCGATTTTTCACGCAAAACAACGAATCGGTACAGAAACAGACGTGTGGCACAAAGATTCATCGCATAAACTCGATATATCGCTTAATTTCATGGCAATTCCTGGTTTCTGAGACATATTCGCGTATTTTCATACAAATTCATCGATTTTTCACGCAAAACAACGAATCGGTACAGAAACAGACGTGATGCGCAAAGATTCATCGCATAAACTCGATATATCGCTTAATTTCATGGCAATTCCTGGTTTCTGAGACATATTCGCGTATTTGCATACAAATTCATCGATTTTTCACGCAAAACAACGAATCGGTACAGAAACAGACGTGTGGCACAAAGATTCATCGCATAAACTCGATATATCGCTTAATTTCATGGCAATTCCTGGTTTCTGAGACATATTCGCGTATTTGCATACAAATTCATCGATTTTTCACGCAAAACAACGAATCGGTACAGAAACAGATGTGATGCACAAAGATTCATCGCATAAACTCGATATATCGCTTAATTTCATGGCAATTCCTGGTTTCTGAGACATATTCGCGTATTTTCATACAAATTCATCGATTTTTCACGCAAAACAACGAATCGGTACAGAAACAGACGTGATGCACAAAGATTCATCGCATAAACTCGATATATCGCTTAATTTCATGGCAATTCCTGGTTTCTGAGACATATTCGCGTATTTGCATACAAATTCATCGATTTTTCACGCAAAACAACGAATCGGTACAGAAACAGACGTGTGGCACAAAGATTCATCGCATAAACTCGATATATCGCTTAATTTCATGGCAATTCCTGGTTTCTGAGACATATTCGCGTATTTGCATACAAATTCATCGATTTTTCACGCAAAACAACGAATCGGTACAGAAACAGACGTGTGGCACAAAGATTCATCGCATAAACTCGATATATCGCTTAATTTCATGGCAATTCCTGGTTTCTGAGACATATTCGCGTATTTTCATACAAATTCATCGATTTTTCACGCAAAACAACGAATCGGTACAGAAACAGACGTGTGGCACAAAGATTCATCGCATAAACTCGATATATCGCTTAATTTCATGGCAATTCCTGGTTTCTGAGACATATTCGCGTATTTTCATACAAATTCATCGATTTTTCACGCAAAACAACGAATCGGTACAGAAACAGACGTGATGCACAAAGATTCATCGCATAAACTCGATATATCGCTTAATTTCATGGCAATTCCTGGTTTCTGAGACATATTCGCGTATTTTCATACAAATTCATCGATTTTTCACGCAAAACAACGAATCGGTACAGAAACAGACGTGATGCACAAAGATTCATCGCATAAACTCGATTATATCGCTTAATTTCATGGCAATTCCTGATTTCTGAGACATATTCGCGTATTTGCATACAAATTCATCGTTTTTTCACGCAAAACAACGAATCGGTACAGAAACAGACGTGTGGCACAAAGATTCATCGCATAAACTCGATATATCGCTTAATTTCATGGCAATTCCTGGTTTCTGAGACATATTCGCGTATTTGCATACAAATTCATCGATTTTTCACGCAAAACAACGAATCGGTACAGAAACAGACGTGTGGCACAAAGATTCATCGCATAAACTCGATATATCGCTTAATTTCATGGCAATTCCTGGTTTCTGAGACATATTCGCGTATTTTCATACAAATTCATCGATTTTTCACGCAAAACAACGAATCGGTACAGAAACAGACGTGTGGCACAAAGATTCATCGCATAAACTCGATATATCGCTTAATTTCATGGCAATTCCTGGTTTCTGAGACATATTCGCGTATTTGCATACAAATTCATCGATTTTTCACGCAAAACAACGAATCGGTACAGAAACAGACGTGTGGCACAAAGATTCATCGCATAAACTCGATATATCGCTTAATTTCATGGCAATTCCTGGTTTCTGAGACATATTCGCGTATTTGCATACAAATTCATCGATTTTTCACGCAAAACAACGAATCGGTACAGAAACAGACGTGTGGCACAAAGATTCATCGCATAAACTCGATATATCGCTTAATTTCATGGCAATTCCTGGTTTCTGAGACATATTCGCGTATTTGCATACAAATTCATCGATTTTTCACGCAAAACAACGAATCGGTACAGAAACAGACGTGTGGCACAAAGATTCATCGCATAACGTCTGTTTCTGTACCGATTCGTTGTTTTGCGTGAAAAATCGATGAATTTGTATGAAAATACGCGAATATGTCTCAGAAACCAGGAATTGCCATGAAATTAAGCGATATATCGAGTTTATGCGATGAATCTTTGTGCCACACGTCTGTTTCTGTACCGATTCGTTGTTTTGCGTGAAAAATCGATGAATTTGTATGAAAATACGCGAATATGTCTCAGAAACCAGGAATTGCCATGAAATTAAGCGATATATCGAGTTTATGCGATGAATCTTTGTGCATCACATCTGTTTCTGTACTCATTCGTTGTTTTGCGTGAAAAATCGATGAATTTGTATGCAAATACGCGAATATGTCTCAGAAACCAGGAATTGCCATGAAATTAAGCGATATATCGAGTTTATGCGATGAATCTTTGTGCCACACGTCTGTTTCTGTACCGATTCGTTGTTTTGCGTGAAAAATCGATGAATTTGTATGCAAATACGCGAATATGTCTCAGAAACCAGGAATTGCCATGAAATTAAGCGATATATCGAGTTTATGCGATGAATCTTTGTGCATCACGTCTGTTTCTGTACCGATTCGTTGTTTTGCGTGAAAAATCGATGAATTTGTATGAAAATACGCGAATATGTCTCAGAAACCAGGAATTGCCATGAAATTAAGCGATATATCGAGTTTATGCGATGAATCTTTGTGCCACACGTCTGTTTCTGTACCGATTCGTTGTTTTGCGTGAAAAATCGATGAATTTGTATGCAAATACGCGAATATGTCTCAGAAACCAGGAATTGCCATGAAATTAAGCGATATATCGAGTTTATGCGATGAATCTTTGTGCCACACGTCTGTTTCTGTACCGATTCGTTGTTTTGCGTGAAAAATCGATGAATTTGTATGCAAATACGCGAATATGTCTCAGAAACCAGGAATTGCCATGAAATTAAGCGATATATCGAGTTTATGCGATGAATCTTTGTGCCACACGTCTGTTTCTGTACCGATTCGTTGTTTTGCGTGAAAAATCGATGAATTTGTATGCAAATACGCGAATATGTCTCAGAAACCAGGAATTGCCATGAAATTAAGCGATATAATCGAGTTTATGCGATGAATCTTTGTGCATCACGTCTGTTTCTGTACCGATTCGTTGTTTTGCGTGAAAAATCGATGCATTTGTATGCAAATACGCGAATATGTCTCAGAAACCAGGAATTGCCATGAAATTAAGCGATATATCGAGTTTATGCGATGAATCTTTGTGCATCACGTCTGTTTCTGTACCGATTCGTTGTTTTGCGTGAAAAATCGATGAATTTGTATGAAAATACGCGAATATGTCTCAGAAACCAGGAATTGCCATGAAATTAAGCGATATATCGAGTTTATGCGATGAATCTTTGTGCATCACATCTGTTTCTGTACCGATTCGTTGTTTTGCGTGAAAAATCGATGCATTTGTATGCAAATACGCGAATATGTCTCAGAAATCAGGAATTGCCATGAAATTAAGCGATATAATCGAGTTTATGCGATGAATCTTTGTGCATCACGTCTGTTTCTGTACCGATTCGTTGTTTTGCGTGAAAAATCGATGAATTTGTATGCAAATACGCGAATATGTCTCAGAAACCAGGAATTGCCATGAAATTAAGCGATATATCGAGTTTATGCGATGAATCTTTGTGCCACACGTCTGTTTCTGTACCGATTCGTTGTTTTGCGTGAAAAATCAATGAATTTGTATGCAAATACGCGAATATGTCTCAGAAACCAGGAATTGCCATGAAATTAAGCGATATATCGAGTTTATGCGATGAATCTTTGTGCCACACGTCTGTTTCTGTACCGATTCGTTGTTTTGCGTGAAAAATCGATGAATTTGTATGCAAATACGCGAATATGTCTCAGAAACCAGGAATTGCCATGAAATTAAGCGATATATCGAGTTTATGCGATGAATCTTTGTGCCACACGTCTGTTTCTGTACCGATTCGTTGTTTTGCGTGAAAAATCGATGAATTTGTATGCAAATACGCGAATATGTCTCAGAAACCAGGAATTGCCATGAAATTAAGCGATATATCGAGTTTATGCGATGAATCTTTGTGCCACACGTCTGTTTCTGTACCGATTCGTTGTTTTGCGTGAAAAATCGATGAATTTGTATGAAAATACGCGAATATGTCTCAGAAACCAGGAATTGCCATGAAATTAAGCGATATATCGAGTTTATGCGATGAATCTTTGTGCCACACGTCGGTTTCTGTACCGATTCGTTGTTTTGCGTGAAAAATCGATGAATTTGTATGCAAATACGCGAATATGTCTCAGAAACCAGGAATTGCCATGAAATTAAGCGATATATCGAGTTTATGCGATGAATCTTTGTGCATCACGTCTGTTTCTGTACCGATTCGTTGTTTTGCGTGAAAAATCGATGCATTTGTATGAAAATACGCGAATATGTCTCAGAAACCAGGAATTGCCATGAAATTAAGCGATATATCGAGTTTATGCGATGAATCTTTGTGCATCACATCTGTTTCTGTACCGATTCGTTGTTTTGCGTGAAAAATCGATGCATTTGTATGCAAATACGCGAATATGTCTCAGAAATCAGGAATTGCCATGAAATTAAGCGATATAATCGAGTTTATGCGATGAATCTTTGTGCATCACGTCTGTTTCTGTACCGATTCGTTGTTTTGCGTGAAAAATCGATGAATTTGTATGCAAATACGCGAATATGTCTCAGAAACCAGGAATTGCCATGAAATTAAGCGATATATCGAGTTTATGCGATGAATCTTTGTGCCACACGTCTGTTTCTGTACCGATTCGTTGTTTTGCGTGAAAAATCGATGAATTTGTATGCAAATACGCGAATATGTCTCAGAAACCAGGAATTGCCATGAAATTAAGCGATATATCGAGTTTATGCGATGAATCTTTGTGCATCACGTCTGTTTCTGTACCGATTCGTTGTTTTGCGTGAAAAATCGATGAATTTGTATGAAAATACGCGAAGATGTCTCAGAAACCAGGAATTGCCATGAAATTAAGCGATATATCGAGTTTATGCGATGAATCTTTGTGCATCACATCTGTTTCTGTACCGATTCGTTGTTTTGCGTGAAAAATCGATGCATTTGTATGCAAATACGCGAATATGTCTCAGAAATCAGGAATTGCCATGAAATTAAGCGATATAATCGAGTTTATGCGATGAATCTTTGTGCATCACGTCTGTTTCTGTACCGATTCGTTGTTTTGCGAGAAAAATCGATGAATTTGTATGCAAATACGCGAATATGTCTCAGAAACCAGGAATTGCCATGAAATTAAGCGATATATCGAGTTTATGCGATGAATCTTTGTGCATCACATCTGTTTCTGTACCGATTCGTTGTTTTGCGTGAAAAATCGATGAATTTGTATGCAAATACGCGAATATGTCTCAGAAACCAGGAATTGCCATGAAATTAAGCGATATATCGAGTTTATGCGATGAATCTTTGTGCATCACGTCTGTTTCTGTACCGATTCGTTGTTTTGCGTGAAAAATCGATGAATTTGTATGAAAATACGCGAATATGTCTCAGAAACCAGGAATTGCCATGACATTAAGCGATATATCGAGTTTATGCGATGAATCTTTGTGCCACACGTCTGTTTCTGTACCGATTCGATGTTTTGCGTGAAAAATCGATGAATTTGTATGCAAATACGCGAATATGTCTCAGAAACCAGGAATTGCCATGACATTAAGCGATATATCGAGTTTATGCGATGAATTTTTTGTGCCACACGTCTGTTTCTGTACCGTTTCGTTGTTTTGCGTGAAAAATCGATGAATTTGTATGAAAATACGCGAATATGTCTCAGAAACCAGGAATTGCCATGAAATTAAGCGATATATCGAGTTTATGCGATGAATCTTTGTGCCACACGTCTGTTTCTGTACCGATTCGTTGTTTTGCGTGAAAAATCGATGAATTTGTATGCAAATACGCGAATATGTCTCAGAAACCAGGAATTGCCATGAAATTAAGCGATATATCGAGTTTATGCGATGAATCTTTGTGCCACACGTCTGTTTCTGTACCGATTCGTTGTTTTGCGTGAAAAATCGATGAATTTGTATGCAAATACGCGAATATGTCTCAGAAACCAGGAATTGCCATGAAATTAAGCGATATATCGAGTTTATGCGATGAATCTTTGTGCATCACGTCTGTTTCTGTACCGATTCGTTGTTTTGCGTGAAAAATCGATGAATTGTATGAAAATACGCGAATATGTCTCAGAAACCAGGAATTGCCATGAAATTAAGCGATATATCGAGTTTATGCGATGAATCTTTGTGCATCACATCTGTTTCTGTACCGATTCGTTGTTTTGCGTGAAAAATCGATGCATTTGTATGCAAATACGCGAATATGTCTCAGAAATCAGGAATTGCCATGAAATTAAGCGATATAATCGAGTTTATGCGATGAATCTTTGTGCATCACGTCTGTTTCTGTACCGATTCGTTGTTTTGCGTGAAAAATCGATGAATTTGTATGAAAATACGACGAATATGTCTCAGAAACCAGGAATTGCCATGAAATTAAGCGATATATCGAGTTTATGCGATGAATCTTTGTGCCACACGTCTGTTTCTGTACCGATTCGTTGTTTTGCGTGAAAAATCGATGAATTGTATGCAAATACGCGAATATGTCTCAGAAACCAGGAATTGCCATGAAATTAAGCGATATAATCGAGTTTATGCGATGAATCTTTGTGCATCACGTCTGTTTCTGTACCGATTCGTTGTTTTGCGTGAAAAAATCGATGCATTTGTATGCAAATACGCGAATATGTCTCAGAAACCAGGAATTGCCATGAAATTAAGCGATATATCGAGTTTATGCGATGAATCTTTGTGCCACAACGTCTGTTTCTGTACCGATTCGTTGTTTTGCGTGAAAAATCGATGAATTTGTATGCAAATACGCGAATATGTCTCAGAAACCATGGAATTGCCATGAAATTAAGCGATATATCGAGTTTATGCGATGAATCTTTGTGCCACACGTCTGTTCTGTACCGATTCGTTGTTTGCGTGAAAAATCGATGAATTTGTATGCAAATACGCGAATATGTCTCAGAAACCAGGAATTGCCATGAAATTAAGCGATATATCGAGTTTATGCGATGAATCTTTGTGCCACACGTCTGTTTCTGTACCGATTCGTTGTTTTGCGTGAAAAATCGATGAATTTGTATGAAAATACGCGAATATGTCTCAGAAACCAGGAATTGCCATGACATTAAGCGATATATCGAGTTTATGCGATGAATCTTTGTGCCACACGTCTGTTTCTGTACCGATTCGATGTTTTGCGTGAAAAATCGATGAATTTGTATGCAAATACGCGAATATGTCTCAGAAACCAGGAATTGCCATGACATTAAGCGATATATCGAGTTTATGCGATGAATTTTTTGTGCCACACGTCTGTTTCTGTACCGATTCGTTGTTTTGCGTGAAAAATCGATGAATTTGTATGAAAATACGCGAATATGTCTCAGAAACCAGGAATTGCCATGAAATTAAGCGATATATCGAGTTTATGCGATGAATCTTTGTGCCACACGTCTGTTTCTGTACCGATTCGTTGTTTTGCGTGAAAAATCGATGAATTTGTATGCAAATACGCGAATATGTCTCAGAAACCAGGAATTGCCATGAAATTAAGCGATATATCGAGTTTATGCGATGAATCTTTGTGCCACACGTCTGTTTCTGTACCGATTCGTTGTTTTGCGTGAAAAATCGATGAATTTGTATGCAAATACGCGAATATGTCTCAGAAACCAGGAATTGCCATGAAATTAAGCGATATATCGAGTTTATGCGATGAATCTTTGTGCATCACGTCTGTTTCTGTACCGATTCGTTGTTTTGCGTGAAAAATCGATGAATTTGTATGAAAATACGCGAATATGTCTCAGAAACCAGGAATTGCCATGAAATTAAGCGATATATCGAGTTTATGCGATGAATCTTTGTGCATCACATCTGTTTCTGTACCGATTCGTTGTTTTGCGTGAAAAATCGATGCATTTGTATGCAAATACGCGAATATGTCTCAGAAATCAGGAATTGCCATGAAATTAAGCGATATAATCGAGTTTATGCGATGAATCTTTGTGCATCACGTCTTTTTCTGTACCGATTCGTTGTTTTGCGTGAAAAATCGATGAATTTGTATGAAAATACGCGAATATGTCTCAGAAACCAGGAATTGCCATGAAATTAAGCGATATATCGAGTTTATGCGATGAATCTTTGTGCCACACCGTCTGTTTCTGTACCGATTCGTTGTTTTGCGTGAAAAATCGATGAATTTGTATGCAAATACGCGAATATGTCTCAGAAACCAGGAATTGCCATGAAATTAAGCGATATAATCGAGTTTATGCGATGAATCTTTGTGCATCACGTCTGTTTCTGTACCGATTCGTTGTTTTGCGTGAAAAATCGATGCATTTGTATGCAAATACGCGAATATGTCTCAGAAACCAGGAATTGCCATGAAATTAAGCGATATATCGAGTTTATGCGATGAATCTTTGTGCCACACGTCTGTTTCTGTACCGATTCGTTGTTTTGCGTGAAAAATCGATGAATTTGTATGCAAATACGCGAATATGTCTCAGAAACCAGGAATTGCCATGAAATTAAGCGATATATCGAGTTTATGCGATGAATCTTTGTGCCACACGTCTGTTTCTGTACCGATTCGTTGTTATGCGTGAAAAATCGATGAATTTGTATGCAAATACGCGAATATGTCTCAGAAACCAGGAATTGCCATGAAATTAAGCGATATATCGAGTTTATGCGATGAATCTTTGTGCCACACGTCTGTTTCTGTACCGATTCGTTGTTTTGCGTGAAAAATCGATGAATTTGTATGCAAATACGCGAATATGTCTCAGAAACCAGGAATTGCCATGAAATTAAGCGATATATCGAGTTTATGCGATGAATCTTTGTGCATCACGTCTGTTTCTGTACCGATTCGTTGTTTTGCGTGAAAAATCGATGAATTTGTATGCAAATACGCGAATATGTCTCAGAAACCAGGAATTGCCATGAAATTAAGCGATATATCGAGTTTATGCGATGAATCTTTTGTTCCATCACGTCTGTTTTTGTACCGATTCGTTGTTTTTGCGTGAAAAAATCGATGAATTTGTATGCAAATACGCGAATATGTCTCAGAAACCAGGAATTTGCCATGAAATTAAGCGATATATCGAGTTTATGCTATGAATCTTTGTGCACACGTCTGTTTCTGTACCGATTCGTTGTTTTTGCGTGAAAAATCGATGAATTTGTATGCCAATACGCGAATATGTCTCAGAAACCAGGAATTGCCATGAAATTAAGCGATATATCGAGTTTATGCGATGAATCTTTGTGCATCACGTCTGTTTCTGTACCGATTCGTTGTTTTGCGTGAAAATTCGATGAATTTGTATGAAAATACGCGAATATGTCTCAGAAACCAGGAATTGCCATGAAATTAAGCGATATATCGAGTTTATGCGATGAATCTTTGTGCATCACATCTGTTTCTGTACCGATTCGTTGTTTTGCGTGAAAAATCGATGCATTTGTATGCAAATACGCGAATATGTCTCAGAAATCAGGAATTGCCATGAAATTAAGCGATATAATCGAGTTTATGCGATGAATCTTTGTGCATCACGTCTGTTTCTGTACCGATTCGTTGTTTTGCGTGAAAAATCGATGAATTTGTATGCAAATACGCGAATATGTCTCAGAAACCAGGAATTGCCATGAAATTAAGCGATATATCGAGTTTATGCGATGAATCTTTGTGCATCACATCTGTTTCTGTACCGATTCGTTGTTTTGCGTGAAAAATCGATGAATTTGTATGAAAATACGCGAATATGTCTCAGAAACCAGGAATTGCCATGAAATTAAGCGATATATCGAGTTTATGCGATGAATCTTTGTGCCACACGTCTGGTTTCTGAGACATATTCGCGTATTTGCATACAAATTCATCGATTTTTCACGCAAAACAACGAATCGGTACAGAAACAGACGTGTGGCACAAAGATTCATCGCATAAACTCGATATATCGCTTAATTTCATGGCAATTCCTGGTTTCTGAGACATATTCGCGTATTTGCATACAAATTCATCGATTTTTCACGCAAAACAACGAATCGGTACAGAAACAGACGTGATGCACAAAGATTCATCGCATAAACTCGATATATCGCTTAATTTCATGGCAATTCCTGGTTTCTGAGACATATTCGCGTATTTGCATACAAATGCATCGATTTTTCACGCAAAACAACGAATCGGTACAGAAACAGATGTGATGCACAAAGATTCATCGCATAAACTCGATATATCGCTTAATTTCATGGCAATTCCTGGTTTCTGAGACATATTCGCGTATTTTCATACAAATTCATCGATTTTTCACGCAAAACAACGAATCGGTACAGAAACAGACGTGATGCACAAAGATTCATCGCATAAACTCGATATATCGCTTAATTTCATGGCAATTCCTGGTTTCTGAGACATATTCGCGTATTTGCATACAAGTTCATCGATTTTTCACGCAAAACAACGAATCGGTACAGAAACAGACGTGTGGCACAAAGATTCATCGCATAAACTCGATATATCGCTTAATTTCATGGCAATTCCTGGTTTCTGAGACATATTCGCGTATTTGCATACAAATTCATCGATTTTTCACGCAAAACAACGAATCGGTACAGAAACAGACGTGTGGCACAAAGATTCATCGCATAAACTCGATATATCGCTTAATTTCATGGCAATTCCTGGTTTCTGAGACATATTCGCGTATTTTCATACCAATTCATCGATTTTTCACGCAAAACAACGAATCGGTACAGAAACAGACGTGATGCACAAAGATTCATCGCATAAACTCGATATATCGCTTAATTTCATGGCAATTCCTGGTTTCTGAGACATATTCGCGTATTTGCATACAAATTCATCGATTTTTCACGCAAAACATCAAATCGGTACAGAAACAGACGTGTGGCACAAAGATTCATCGCATAAACTCGATATATCGCTTAATTTCATGGCAATTCCTGGTTTCTGAGACATATTCGCGTATTTGCATACAAATTCATCGATTTTTCACGCAAAACAACGAATCTTTACAGAAACAGACGTGATGCACAAAGATTCATCGCATAAACTCGATATATCGCTTAATTTCATGGCAATTCCTGGTTTCTGAGACATATTCGCGTATTTGCATACAAATGCATCGATTTTTCACGCAAAACAACGAATCGGTACAGAAACAGATGTGATGCACAAAGATTCATCGCATAAACTCGATATATCGCTTAATTTCATGGCAATTCCTGGTTTCTGAGACATATTCGCGTATTTTCATACAAATTCATCGATTTTTCACGCAAAACAACGAATCGGTACAGAAACAGACGTGATGCACAAAGATTCATCGCATAAACTCGATATATCGCTTAATTTCATGGCAATTCCTGGTTTCTGAGACATATTCGCGTATTTGCATACAAATTCATCGATTTTTCACGCAAAACAACGAATCGGTACAGAAACAGACGTGTGGCACAAAGATTCATCGCATAAACTCGATATATCGCTTAATTTCATGGCAATTCCTGGTTTCTGAGACATATTCGCGTATTTGCATACAAATTCATCGATTTTTCACGCAAAACAACGAATCGGTACAGAAACAGACGAGTGGCACGAAGATTCATCGCATAAACTCGATATATCGCTTAATTTCATGGCAATTCCTGGTTTCTGAGACATATTCGCGTATTTTCATACAAATTCATCGATTTTTCACGCAAAACAACGAATCGGTACAGAAACAGACGTGTGGCACAAAGATTCATCGCATAAACTCGATATATCGCTTAATTTCATGGCAATTCCTGGTTTCTGAGACATATTCGCGTATTTGCATACAAATTCATCGATTTTTCACGCAAAACAACGAATCGCTACAGAAACAGACGTGTGGCACAAAGATTCATCGCATAGACTCGATATATCGCTCAATTTCATGGCAATTCCTGGTTTCTGAGACATATTCGCGTATTTTCATACAAATTCATCGATTTTTCACGCAAAACAACGAATCGGTACAGAAACAGACGTGATGCACAAAGATTCATCGCATAAACTCGATATATCGCTTAATTTCATGGCAATTCCTGGTTTCTGAGACATATTCGCGTATTTGCATACAAATTCATCGATTTTTCACGCAAAACAACGAATCGGTACAGAAACAGACGTGTGGCACAAAGATTCATCGCATAAACTCGATATATCGCTTAATTTCATGGCAATTCCTGGTTTCTGAGACATATTCGCGTATTTGCATACAAATTCATCGATTTTTCACGCAAAACAACGAATCGGTACAGAAACAGACGTGTGGCACAAAGATTCATCGCATAAACTCGATATATCGCTTAATTTCATGGCAATTCCTGGTTTCTGAGACATATTCGCGTATTTTCATACAAATTCATCGATTTTTCACGCAAAACAACGAATCGGTACAGAAACAGACGTGATGCACAAAGATTCATCGCATAAACTCGATATATCGCTTAATTTCATGGCAATTCCTGGTTTCTGAGACATATTCGCGTATTTGCATACAAATTCATCGATTTTTCACGCAAAACAACGAATCGGTACAGAAACAGACGTGTGGCACAAAGATTCATCGCATAAACTCGATATATCGCTTAATTTCATGGCAATTCCTGGTTTCTGAGACATATTCGCGTATTTTCATACAAATTCATCGATTTTTCACGCAAAACAACGAATCGGTACAGAAACAGACGTGATGCACAAAGATTCATCGCATAAACTCGATATATCGCTTAATTTCATGGCAATTCCTGGTTTCTGAGACATATTCGCGTATTTGCATACAAATTCATCGATTTTTCACGCAAAACATCAAATCGGTACAGAAACAGACGTGTGGCACAAAGATTCATCGCATAAACTCGATATATCGCTTAATTTCATGGCAATTCCTGGTTTCTGAGACATATTCGCGTATTTGCATACAAATTCATCGATTTTTCACGCAAAACAACGAATCTTTACAGAAACAGACGTGATGCACAAAGATTCATCGCATAAACTCGATATATCGCTTAATTTCATGGCAATTCCTGGTTTCTGAGACATATTCGCGTATTTGCATACAAATGCATCGATTTTTCACGCAAAACAACGAATCGGTACAGAAACAGATGTGATGCACAAAGATTCATCGCATAAACTCGATATATCGCTTAATTTCATGGCAATTCCTGGTTTCTGAGACATATTCGCGTATTTTCATACAAATTCATCGATTTTTCACGCAAAACAACGAATCGGTACAGAAACAGACGTGATGCACAAAGATTCATCGCATAAACTCGATATATCGCTTAATTTCATGGCAATTCCTGGTTTCTGAGACATATTCGCGTATTTGCATACAAATTCATCGATTTTTCACGCAAAACAACGAATCGGTACAGAAACAGACGTGTGGCACAAAGATTCATCGCATAAACTCGATATATCGCTTAATTTCATGGCAATTCCTGGTTTCTGAGACATATTCGCGTATTTGCATACAAATTCATCGATTTTTCACGCAAAACAACGAATCGGTACAGAAACAGACGTGTGGCACAAAGATTCATCGCATAAACTCGATATATCGCTTAATTTCATGGCAATTCCTGGTTTCTGAGACATATTCGCGTATTTTCATACAAATTCATCGATTTTTCACGCAAAACAACGAATCGGTACAGAAACAGACGTGTGGCACAAAGATTCATCGCATAAACTCGATATATCGCTTAATTTCATGGCAATTCCTGGTTTCTGAGACATATTCGCGTATTTGCATACAAATTCATCGATTTTTCACGCAAAACAACGAATCGGTACAGAAACAGACGTGTGGCACAAAGATTCATCGCATAAACTCGATATATCGCTCAATTTCATGGCAATTCCTGGTTTCTGAGACATATTCGCGTATTTTCATACAAATTCATCGATTTTTCACGCAAAACAACGAATCGGTACAGAAACAGACGTGATGCACAAAGATTCATCGCATAAACTCGATATATCGCTTAATTTCATGGCAATTCCTGGTTTCTGAGACATATTCGCGTATTTGCATACAAATTCATCGATTTTTCACGCAAAACAACGAATCGGTACAGAAACAGACGTGTGGCACAAAGATTCATCGCATAAACTCGATATATCGCTTAATTTCATGGCAATTCCTGGTTTCTGAGACATATTCGCGTATTTGCATACAAATTCATCGATTTTTCACGCAAAACATCGAATCGGTACAGAAACAGACGTGTGGCACAAAGATTCATCGCATAAACTCGATATATCGCTTAATTTCATGGCAATTCCTGGTTTCTGAGACATATTCGCGTATTTTCATACAAATTCATCGATTTTTCACGCAAAACAACGAATCGGTACAGAAACAGACGTGATGCACAAAGATTCATCGCATAAACTCGATATATCGCTTAATTTCATGGCAATTCCTGGTTTCTGAGACATATTCGCGTATTTGCATACAAATTCATCGATTTTTCACGCAAAACAACGAATCGGTACAGAAACAGACGTGTGGCACAAAGATTCATCGCATAAACTCGATATATCGCTTAATTTCATGGCAATTCCTGGTTTCTGAGACATATTCGCGTATTTGCATACAAATTCATCGATTTTTCACGCAAAACAACGAATCGGTACAGAAACAGACGTGTGGCACAAAGATTCATCGCATAAACTCGATATATCGCTTAATTTCATGGCAATTCCTGGTTTCTGAGACATATTCGCGTATTTTCATACAAATTCATCGATTTTTCACGCAAAACAACGAATCGGTACAGAAACAGACGTGTGGCACAAAGATTCATCGCATAAACTCGATATATCGCTTAATTTCATGGCAATTCCTGGTTTCTGAGACATATTCGCGTATTTTCATACAAATTCATCGATTTTTCACGCAAAACAACGAATCGGTACAGAAACAGACGTGATGCACAAAGATTAATCGCATAAACTCGATATATCGCTTAATTTCATGGCAATTCCTGGTTTCTGAGACATATTCGCGTATTTTCATACAAATTCATCGATTTTTCACGCAAAACAACGAATCGGTACAGAAACAGACGTGATGCACAAAGATTCATCGCATAAACTCGATTATATCGCTTAATTTCATGGCAATTCCTGATTTCTGAGACATATTCGCGTATTTGCATACAAATTCATCGTTTTTCACGCAAAACAACGAATCGGTACAGAAACAGACGTGTGGCACAAAGATTCATCGCATAAACTCGATATATCGCTTAATTTCATGGCAATTCCTGGTTTCTGAGACATATTCGCGTATTTGCATACAAATTCATCGATTTTTCACGCAAAACAACGAATCGGTACAGAAACAGACGTGTGGCACAAAGATTCATCGCATAAACTCGATATATCGCTTAATTTCATGGCAATTCCTGGTTTCTGAGACATATTCGCGTATTTTCATACAAATTCATCGATTTTTCACGCAAAACAACGAATCGGTACAGAAACAGACGTGTGGCACAAAGATTCATCGCATAAACTCGATATATCGCTTAATTTCATGGCAATTCCTGGTTTCTGAGACATATTCGCGTATTTGCATACAAATTCATCGATTTTTCACGCAAAACAACGAATCGGTACAGAAACAGACGTGTGGCACAAAGATTCATCGCATAAACTCGATATATCGCTTAATTTCATGGCAATTCCTGGTTTCTGAGACATATTCGCGTATTTGCATACAAATTCATCGATTTTTCACGCAAAACAACGAATCGGTACAGAAACAGACGTGATGCACAAAGATTCATCGCATAAACTCGATTATATCGCTTAATTTCATGGCAATTCCTGGTTTCTGAGACATATTCGCGTATTTGCATACAAATTCATCGATTTTTCACGCAAAACAACGAATCGGTACAGAAACAGACGTGTGGCACAAAGATTCATCGCATAATGTCTGTTTCTGTACCGATTTGTCACGTCCAGCAGCAGAGCATTGCTCCTGACGTGTTGCCGCCTTTCAGGCGCTCGTAGTCGATAAGTTAGATATCTAAGCTAAACCTATACTCTGTTCATATATATATCCAGTTAGTCCTAAGTTAGCTTTAATACACTACCTTTATACACACGAACACAGTTAGCGAATAAGTTGCCGTTCGACATTACCGACTATAGAGATACTTACCTTCTGCTTCGCTCTCCATTACCTACCATTGACTTCTTTGCTTCTTCTGCTTCCTACTTACCTTCCCTTCGTTGCTTACCTTCGATTCCTCCGCTTCTTACTTACCTTCTGCCTTGTTGACCTTACCTACAAATCATACATCCATATTCATCTTCCATACTTACCTCTATACTTACCTTACACCTTCTGGAACATCCTGTAAAAGTCTCATCCGTCTAACATTAAAATCGTATTTTTCACGTTCATTATAAGATTCTGGAAATTGTAACGCTGCGCGCGCGCGACCGCAAAGACGCTCGCTAGTCCGCCGCTGGGTCCTAGCGAGCCCCTCCACCGTCCGCTGAGGCGCCCCACTCCGGCGCGCGATCCCACTCCGGCGCGCGACCCCACTCTGCCGCCTCACGCGGAGCGCGAGCGGAACGCCGCTCGCTCGCAGATTCGTTGCTCAGCCTCCGGGCTTCGTACGCGTTTTTCATCGGCTCAGGGATCCGTTCCCTTTCTCTCCGGCGCAGGGATCCGTTCCCTTTCGAATATTGTATTTTCTCCGGCTCTTATATTATATTCAATATATATATATATATTCTTACTGAATAAATACAGTTTATTTTAAACTAGAAGCAGTGTTTCATTCCGTACAGTTATTCCGGCAGCGACGTTATTAAATCTTTAGATTTGAACCGCGAATCTCTCGTCCTTTTGATTAGCAGCCCACCCGAGGCTCTATTAGTACGAGATATTCGGCTTCGTAAAATATTACTTACCTTTTTTATTTCGTCGTTCTCAATGCCGAAGCGCGCAGGCCGCAAATATCAGTTGAATAAATTAAATCGCGAGCTAACAGATTCCGATAGAGTTCGATATAGATATTCCGATTTATTGGGAGTCCGCGAACTACCCACGATTATTCGCGACGTGCAATACCGCGGACAACCGATCGCCGTACGAGATCAGCCAGCAGAGCAGCAGCAGCAGCCAACAGATTCGACGGCTCTTCCAGGTCTTCCAGGTTCTACAGCCGATGCGGTCCAGGCGAAAGCTGTAGACGCTATTCCTGCCGTAAGCAGTCCGGCGAGCCAGGACAGGTAAGTGGAATTTCGTGCTAATTATCCGCGAGTCAGGGATTAGCGACCCGGTGTAGATTCAGACGTACGCGCTGTTTGATACCTAAGCTACTTAAATTTAATAAGATTACGTTTTCTTCTGCCGATCCGCGCGGCTTGATTTTATTTTTGCCAAACCGCGAATCGGGACGTAACAAATTTGGTGGCAGCGGTGGGATAGAGTAGCATCGCTATGTCCGATAAACCCGCGGATAACACACGCACGCGAACGAAGACCGATTCTAGCACTAGCAAAATGTCGCCCGACGAATTCGAACTTCTGCGCACGCAATTGAAAAATAAAGAGAAAAAGATTCGCGAAGAGAGCGCCGCGTTAGAAAACGAACGCGCGGAAATGCAAAGACGACAGATCGAGGACCAGGAAGCTTTAGAATCCGCTCGTCAAGAAGTAGAGAGGCTCCGCGAAAGCTTAGTCATTGAACGCGAAGAATTACGCGCCAAAGAAATGTTGACGCGCGACGAAACCGCGACGACGAAAACGATATATGACGCGCAAGGCTTCGCCACAGAATTTTCTCTACCGTCGGTTATTCCATCCGCGGAAAATATACAATTCGCGGAAAACCGACATCCGGATACGCGTTCGCGCCGACGTGCACAGGCCGCGAACGATTCCATTTACGAGATCGCGACGCAATCGCAAGAAATACATTCGCTCGAACGAGAAGACGCGCGTCTCGTAATGAAGGCCGCGATCGATTCGATTCCTTCGTTCGACGGCAGTAATATCCCGGTATTACAATTCGCGCGATCGTGCCAACGAGCACGAGGCTTAGTTCCCGCCAGCTCAGAGAAAACGCTCGCGAAACTAATTATTAGCAAGCTCCGCGGACGCGCGTATACCGCGATCGAGGACGAAAACATCTTTCGAGTCACCGATATAACAAATAAATTAAAGAATGTTTTCGGGCCTCACCACACCATCGATCATTATCGTGGTGAATTGGCGAATGTGTACATGGAAACGCATGAACACATTCTCCAATACATTAGTAGAGTCAAGGATCTTAGAACCGCGATTCTTGATTGCCAAAATAACGGTTTGCCAGTCGACGACGTCGACAAATTAACAAAAGATAGTTTTATACGCGGGCTTATCCCAAGTCTCCGTACGGAGGTAAGACCCTTCCGTAAAGAACAGCTGCGTACCGTTTACGACGAGGCAATAGCAGCGTACAAAGACCTCGAGCTCGACCGTCTACGGTACGAAAAATTCGGAAAGACCGTCCGTTTTTCCGAATCCGACGGTAAAGTCGCGAACAATACCAGGTACGGTCGTTCACCGTCGCCGTACCGTCGCGAAAATTACGGTCAAGATTTTTACGGCCGCGACGCTTACAACCGCGACCGTTCGTTCTCGCCTTACGGACGGGGAAGTAACGAGAACCGCTACGCAGATAACACGCGGATGTTTACACCCCGGCAATCGGACCGTTACGAGTCGCCGCACCGAACGCGATCCGATCCGACTAAAATAGATTACGCGGAACCATCGGGTGCACGTGCACCGCCGATGAGTCACCAGCCGCCAAGCTCGGCGAACCGAGCGTTTGAGCCGCGCCGCACCGATCAATCGCCGCGCCGCGATAGCTTCCCGGAACGCGATGCATACGCGCCGCCTCACCGTCGCAATAACACAAACGCGCCGAGCGACCGTTATTGCAATTATTGTAAAATTCCCGGTCATGACATACATGAATGTCGAAAACGGGAAGCGAGCAATAGACAGGCTTCGGGAAACGGATTGTCCCTCCCGTCGGCCGCGAACTCTCGGCGGGAGGCAGCGAACAAACAGGCCGTACGCCTAATAAAGACGGAAATTTCGGACGCGACAAACAGCGTATCACGCGAATAGCGCTTGATCCGAACACCGCGATTCCTCATGTCTCTGTGTCGATTCCCGAATTAAAATACGACACGGAGATGATGATCGATACCGGATCAGAACCGAATCTGATCAAATCCTCGCTATTAAAATCGAACGTTCCGATAAATACGCGAGAACAAATTTTCGTATCCGGCATAACGGACGAAGTCGTTACGACTCTAGGGTCAACAACGCTTACGATATCGGACTCTCCGATTAAATTCCAAGTAGTTCCGGACGACTTCGGAATCCCTTCGAACGGAATTCTCGGTTCGACCTTTCTCATACAGGGAGCCGAAATCTCATATAAAAATAAAAAAATAACGTGGCGAGGGAAAGAATTCCCTTTCGCGCCACAACAATCGCTGTTCATTCAACCGCGATCCTCCGCATGCGTAACATTGCGCGCTACGGGCCCCGAAGTCGGCTACCTGCGAAATCGCGAAATCGCCCCCGGAGTTTTGCTCCCAAACTGTATCGCGCGAAATTCCGGCGGGAAGACCCGCGTGCGTTGCTTAAATACGACGGACAAACCCGTCGAAATACCCATGCCACTAGTGGAATTGGAAGAGGTCGAGAGCATAATTAATACAACTGATCCAAAAACCGAAAAAATTTTTTCACTAGCAAATTCTACCAGCGAGACTCGATCGCAATCATCCCGTCACCAGGAAATAATGGAAATCATTCACATGGATCACCTCGACCCAGAGGAAAAAGAGCATGTGAGCAATTTGATTTTAGAGAATCACGACCTCTTCCACCTTCCCGGCGATTACCTGGGAAAAACGAATAGGGTGACACACCGAATTATCACTACCGACGATCACCCTATTCACGTTAAACAATACAGATACCCGCCGATCCACAAGGCGGAAATAGATAGACAAATGAAGGAACTATTAGAGCAAAACATTGTCACACCTTCAACTTCGCCGTACAATAGCCCCTTGTGGATCGTCCCTAAAAAAGCGGACGAACACGGGAACAAAAAATGGCGCATGGTGATCGATTTCCGAGCGCTGAATGAAAAATCGACACCCGACGCCTATCCGCTCCCCAGCATTCTAGAAATACTGGATCAATTGGGCAGCGCCAAGTATTTTAGCGTCTTCGACCTCGCTAACGGCTTCCATCAAATTGGAATGGAGCCGGAAGACGCACAAAAAACCGCGTTCTCTACGCCGTACGGGCATTATGAGTTCCAACGAATGCCATTTGGACTGCGTAATGCCCCGGCAACATTTCAGAGACTCATGGACAACGTTCTCACCGGATTGCAGGGAATCGAACTATTCGTGTATCTCGACGACATAGTGATCTATTCGAGAAGCCTCCACGAACACGCGGTAAAATTCAACAAACTCGCGCATAGACTACGCGAAGCAAATTTGAAATTACAGCCATCAAAGTGTGGATTTCTGCACCGAGAGGTCGCATATTTGGGTCATGTAATAGGTGAGGACGGTGTAAAACCATGTCCAAAAAAAGTCTCAGCCGTACAGGATTTTCCGAAACCCAAAACGGTCAAAAACGTCAGAGAATTCCTCGGACTGGCAGGTTACTACAGGCGTTTTATTCCTAAGTTTTCACAAATTTCGAAACCCCTTACAAATTTATTAAAAAAGGACGTAAAATTTAAGTGGGAAACAGAACAAGAAAATGCCTTCTGCACACTCCGAAATATACTCACCACGGAACCTCTTTTACAATACCCCGACTTTTCAAAAGAGTTTAATATTACTACAGATGCATCGGGATATGCAATTGGCGGGGTACTTAGTCAGGACGAACCCGGGAAGGATCGACCGATAGCATACGCGTCGCGACTATTAAACGGGCCTGAACTGAACTATTCAACAATAGAAAAAGAGTGTCTCGCAATCATCTATTGCACACAGCATTTTCGACCGTACATTTACGGCCATAAATTTAATCTCATCACAGACCATCAACCCCTGGTCTGGATGAACTCGGTGAAGGACCCGACGTCACGATTACTCAGGTGGCGATTAAAACTCGCGGAATATGATTACCGCATTACGTATAAAACGGGGAAAACGAACTTGAACGCCGACGCGCTCTCGAGGAATCCCGTTATATCCCTCCCCATATCTTCCCCCTCAGGGTCTAGCAATTCAGATATGTTCGACGCTCGACCGAGGAAGACACCATCGCGGGAAACACAAACCGCGCCCACACAGCCGACGCGACCACTCAGAGACAGCGTAGGAAACCCTCCTACCCATCCTTCTCCGAATAGGTCCACTCCCGATCGAGACCCTCCCAGCCCGCGTCCAGAAAGCCCACTTTCTTCCTCAGACGAAACGGACGCCGAGAGCGAGGGTGGAGACTTCGACACGGGGGAATCCACCCCCCATTCTGAACTATTATTCGAGTCACACAATACGTCCGCCTCTCAGGCAAAACGAACAATCGTCCAAACTAGAGACCGCCTCTCCATGCGACGAGACAATCTAGTAATTTTCACAACACAGGATTTCCAGCCACTCGATGCAGGAGCCGAGGAAATAATCCTCACTGGGAAAATTCCGATCCCTAGAGATCTTACATTATGTAGAGCAAAAGTACTGAATTACGCATCCCACAAATTAATAATTCTTCCGGTCAAACCCTCATTCGTTCACACAGTTCCCTATGAAGACATAATAGAAGCATTACGATCACTACTGGACGTCACGACAGAATTACAATTAGATTCAATTAGCATATCGAGAACGTACCTAGACGACACCGCGTGGACAGAAATTCAAGAAACATTAATAAATTTATTTGCGACAACACAAACTCAAGTTTTTGTCTGTTCAAACGAGATTGTCATTCCTGCCGCCGAGCAGCGAAAAGACATAATAATAGAAAATCATTGTTCAGCCTTTGCGGGTCATAAAGGCATCACAAAAACATACCGACGAATCAGAGAGAGATATTTTTGGCCAACATTAAAGAAAGAAGTCCAGGAATTTGTAAACTCCTGCCCTTCATGTCAAGCGAAAAAACTTGTTCGAACAAAGACTAGACAACCGATGGTCATTACAGACACACCCGGAAAAGCGTTCGACAAAATTTCAATGGACATGGTAGGCCCTCTCCCGACATCCCCAAACGGATTCACATATATCCTAACAATACAAGACCTACTAACAAAATATTCCCTCGCAATCCCCCTCGAGTGCGCGACGGCGACCGACGTGGCGAAAGCGTTCGTAAACGAGTTTATCTGTCGATTCGGTGCCCCGAAAGGCCTACTCACAGACCAGGGGACAAACTTCATAAATTCTCTGATGAAAAATGTCGCGAAAAAGTTCAGAATAAAACAATTCCAAACCACAGCATTCAGGCCCCAGAGCAACGGGTCTATCGAGCGGTCTCACCACGTCCTGACCGAGTATTTGAAACAATATATTAAAAACAACGACTGGGACGAATGGTTACCCCTCGCGATGTTTTCGTACAATACGAGTGTGCACGAGGGCACTCTGTTTACGCCCCACGAACTGATATACGGTTCTTTAGCTAGAATGCCTTCTGCAAATAATAGTACCCTCGAGATGAAAGAGGAATCGTATAACGCGTATCTGGAAAACCTCCAAGAGAAATTAGACGAAACGATCCAAACGGCGAAGGAAAATCTTGTAGCGGCCAAAAATAAATCTAAGCAGTACTATGACCGAAAACTAAATGTACGCGAATTTGCCGTCGGAGACGAGATATTCCTCCTAAAAGAGCCCAAGAAAGGTAAACTCGACAACGAGTACACGGGCCCACATAAAATTATAGAACGACTCAGCGATAACAATGTAAAAATAACTTTTAAGAAAGGGACACGCGTAGTCCACCAGAATAAAATAAAACACGCGAAGCGAGCGACAGTATGTATCATCAAAACAAACATCAAGCGGAGATACGATTCCAAGAAGGCACTTGAGACAACGCGTCGCACTCCCCCCCATCATACCCCCTCCATTCCCACTGCTGGCGAGGCGAAGGAGCGGACCAAACAATGCCAGTCACAACGCAACCTCCAGCTGAACGAGTCAACCGAGCAAATAAACCTCACATACAATGTGCAGAAAGAACCTATCATCGACACGAAGGAGGTCAATCCACCTCAAGCGATGGAATACAATCGAAGCATACGAAAACCAGTTTTGCTTTTATGGCAAAATATACGCAATCGGGGATGGACGAGAGCTCTGCGAGAAATGCAGCAGGCCATACCTGAAAGCAGAGATATTCTCCATCCACAATATTCTGAGAAGGATGAAAAACAGATGCGATATCTGCGGCAAAGATATGTGCCGAGAACGTTCGCCGAAGGATTGCATGGAATGCTCCCAGCAAATAACGAGAATGTTAATACTTCTCAGGGATGCAAACCGCAAGGACGAGGAAGAAGCCAGAGCGAGGGAAGACCAAGCCCGGCAGGAGTACAGGGACCGCACAGCAACTCGCCAGCGTCCAGTACCCCCAACACCTCCCAACACCCCCAACACCATGTAAAACATAGTGCAACAGTACGAGGAAGTGTCAGTGCAACCGCGGGAATCGATCACGCCATGAACTATAAAGAACTCACGCGTAATTGGACGAACTCGGTGAAACGTGTGTGTCATGTGGCGATAGCGAAGAATAATTTCACGCGTGAAATTATTCTTACCCCGGCGGGGGAGATGTCACGTCCAGCAGCAGAGCATTGCTCCTGACGTGTTGCCGCCTTTCAGGCGCTCGTAGTCGATAAGTTAGATATCTAAGCTAAACCTATACTCTGTTCATATATATATCCAGTTAGTCCTAAGTTAGCTTTAATACACTACCTTTATACACACGAACACAGTTAGCGAATAAGTTGCCGTTCGACATTACCGACTATAGAGATACTTACCTTCTGCTTCGCTCTCCATTACCTACCATTGACTTCTTTGCTTCTTCTGCTTCCTACTTACCTTCCCTTCGTTGCTTACCTTCGATTCCTCCGCTTCTTACTTACCTCTGCCTTGTTGACCTTACCTACAAATCATACATCCATATTCATCTTCCATACTTACCTCTATACTTACCTTACACCTTCTGGAACATCCTGTAAAAGTCTCATCCGTCTAACATTAAAATTGTATTTTTCACGTTCATTATAAGATTCTGGAAATTGTAACGCTGCGCGCGCGCGACCGCAAAGACGCTCGCTAGTCCGCCGCTGGGTCCTAGCGAGCCCCTCCACCGTCCGCTGAGGCGCCCCACTCCGGCGCGCGATCCCACTCCGGCGCGCGACCCCACTCTGCCGCCTCACGCGGAGCGCGAGCGGAACGCCGCTCGCTCGCAGATTCGTTGCTCAGCCTCCGGGCTTCGTACGCGTTTTTCATCGGCTCAGGGATCCGTTCCCTTTCTCTCCGGCGCAGGGATCCGTTCCCTTTCGAATATTGTATTTTCTCCGGCTCTTATATTATATTCAATATATATATATATATTCTTACTGAATAAATACAGTTTATTTTAAACTAGAAGCAGTGTTTCATTCCGTACAGTTATTCCGGCAGCGACGTTATTAAATCTTTAGATTTGAACCGCGAATCTCTCGTCCTTTTGATTAGCAGCCCACCCGAGGCTCTATTAGTACGAGATATTCGGCTTCGTAAAATATTACTTACCTTTTTTATTTCGTCGTTCTCAATGCCGAAGCGCGCAGGCCGCAAATATCAGTTGAATAAATTAAATCGCGAGCTAACAGATTCCGATAGAGTTCGATATAGATATTCCGATTTATTGGGAGTCCGCGAACTACCCACGATTATTCGCGACGTGCAATACCGCGGACAACCGATCGCCGTACGAGATCAGCCAGCAGAGCAGCAGCAGCAGCCAACAGATTCGACGGCTCTTCCAGGTCTTCCAGGTTCTACAGCCGATGCGGTCCAGGCGAAAGCTGTAAACGCTATTCCTGCCGTAAGCAGTCCGGCGAGCCAGGACAGGTAAGTGGAATTTCGTGCTAATTATCCGCGAGTCAGGGATTAGCGACCCGGTGTAGATTCAGACGTACGCGCTGTTTGATACCTAAGCTACTTAAATTTAATAAGATTACGTTTTCTTCTGCCGATCCGCGCGGCTTGATTTTATTTTTGCCAAACCGCGAATCGGGACGTAACAGATTCGTTGTTTTGCGTGAAAAATCGATGAATTTGTATGAAAATACGCGAATATGTCTCAGAAACCAGGAATTGCCATGAAATTAAGCGATATATCGAGTTTATGCGATGAATCTTTGTGCCACACGTCTGTTTCTGTACCGATTCGTTGTTTTGCGTGAAAAATCGACGAATTTGTATGAAAATACGCGAATATGTCTCAGAAACCAGGAATTGCCATGAAATTAAGCGATATATCTATTTTATGCGATGAATCTTTGTGCCACACGTCTGTTTCTGTACCGATTCGTTGTTTTGCGTGAAAAATCGATGAATTTGTATGCAAATACGCGAATATGTCTCAGAAACCAGGAATTGCCATGAAATTAAGCGATATATCGAGTTTATGCGATGAATCTTTGTGCCACACGTCTGTTTCTGTACCGATTCGTTGTTTTGCGTGAAAATCGATGAATTTGTATGCAAATACGCGAATATGTCTCAGAAACCAGGAATTGCCATGAAATTAAGCGATATATCGAGTTTATGCGATGAATCTTTGTGCATCACGTCTGTTTCTGTACCGATTCGTTGTTTTGCGTGAAAAATCGATGAATTTGTATGAAAATACGCGAATATGTCTCAGAAACCAGAATTGCCATGAAATTAAGCGATATATCGAGTTTATGCGATGAATCTTTGTGCATCACATCTGTTTCTGTACCGATTCGTTGTTTTGCGTGAAAAATCGATGCATTTGTATGCAAATACGCGAATATGTCTCAGAAACCAGGAATTGCCATGAAATTAAGCGATATATCGAGTTTATGCGATGAATCTTTGTGCATCACGTCTGTTTCTGTACCGATTCGTTGTTTTGCGTGAAAAATCGATGAATTTGTATGAAAATACGCGAATATGCCTCAGAAACCAGGAATTGCCATGAAATTAAGCGATATATCGAGTTTATGCGATGAATCTTTGTGCATCACATCTGTTTCTGTACCGATTCGTTGTTTTGCGTGAAAAATCGATGCATTTGTATGCAAATACGCGAATATGTCTCAGAAATCAGGAATTGCCATGAAATTAAGCGATATATCGAGTTTATGCGATGAATCTTTGTGCCACACATCTGTTTCTGTACCGATTCGTTGTTTTGCGTGAAAAATCGATGAATTTGTATGCAAATACGCGAATATGTCTCAGAAACCAGGAATTGCCATGAAATTAAGCGATATATCGAGTTTATGCGATGAATCTTTGTGCCACACGTCTGTTTCTGTACCGATTCGTTGTTTTGCGTGAAAAATCGATGAATTTGTATGAAAATACGCGAATATGTCTCAGAAACCAGGAATTGCCATGAAATTAAGCGATATATCGAGTTTATGCGATGAATCTTTGTGCCACACGTCTGTTTCTGTACCGATTCGTTGTTTTGCGTGAAAAATCGATGAATTTGTATGCAAATACGCGAATATGTCTCAGAAACCAGGAATTGCCATGAAATTAAGCGATATATCGAGTTTATGCGATGAATCTTTGTGCATCACGTCTGTTTCTGTACCGATTCGTTGTTTTGCGTGAAAAATCGATGAATTTGTATGAAAATACGCGAATATGTCTCAGAAACCAGGAATTGCCATGAAATTAAGCGATATATCGAGTTTATGCGATGAATCTTTGTGCCCACACGTCTGTTTCTGTACCGATTCGTTGTTTTGCGTGAAAAATCGATGAATTTGTATGCAAATACGCGAATATGTCTCAGAAACCAGGAATTGCCATGAAATTAAGCGATATATCTAGTTTATGCGATGAATCTTTGTGCCACACGTCTGTTTCAGTACCGATTCGTTGTTTTGCGTGAAAAATCGATGAATTTGTATGCAAATACGCGAATATGTCTCAGAAACCAGGAATTGCCATGAAATTAAGCGATATATCGAGTTTATGCGATGAATCTTTGTGCATCACATCTGTTTCTGTACCGATTCGTTGTTTTGCGTGAAAAATCGATGCATTTGTATGCAAATACGCGAATATGTCTCAGAAACCAGGAATTGCCATGAAATTAAGCGATATATCGAGTTTATGCGATGAATCTTTGTGCATCACGTCTGTTTCTGTACGATTCGTTGTTTTGCGTGAAAAATCGATGAATTTGTATGAAAATACGCGAATATGTCTCAGAAACCAGGAATTGCCATGAAATTAAGCGATATATCGAGTTTATGCGATGAATCTTTGTGCCACACGTCTGTTTCTGTACCGATTCGTTGTTTTGCGTGAAAAATCGATGAATTTGTATGCAAATACGCGAATATGTCTCAGAAACCAGGAATTGCCATGAAATTAAGCGATATATCGAGTTTATGCGATGAATCTTTGTGTCACACGTCTGTTTCTGTACCGATTCGTTGTTTTGCGTGAAAAATCGATGAATTTGTATGCAAATACGCGAATATGTCTCAGAAACCAGGAATTGCCATGAAATTAAGCGATATATCGAGTTTATGCGATGAATCTTTGTGCCACACGTCTGTTTCTGTACCGATTCGTTGTTTTGCGTGAAAAATCGATGAATTTGTATGCAAATACGCGAATATGTCTCAGAAACCAGGAATTGCCATGAAATTAAGCGATATATCGAGTTTATGCGATGAATCTTTGTGCATCACGTCTGTTTCTGTACCGATTCGTTGTTTTGCGTGAAAAATCGATGAATTTGTATGAAAATACGCGAATATGTCTCAGAAACCAGGAATTGCCATGAAATTAAGCGATATATCGAGTTTATGCGATGAATCTTTGTGCCACACGTCTGTTTCTGTACCGATTCGTTGTTTTGCGTGAAAAATCGATGAATTTGTATGCAAATACGCGAATATGTCTCAGAAACCAGGATTTGCCATGAAATTAAGCGATATATCGAGTTTATGCGATGAATCTTTGTGCCACACGTCTGTTTCTGTACCGATTCGTTGTTTTGCGTGAAAAATCGATGAATTTGTATGCAAATACGCGAATATGTCTCAGAAACCAGGAATTGCCATGAAATTAAGCGATATATCGAGTTTATGCGATGAATCTTTGTGCATCACGTCTGTTTCTGTACCGATTCGTTGTTTTGCGTGAAAAATCGATGAATTTGTATGCAAATACGCGAATATGTCTCAGAAACCAGGAATTGCCATGACATTAAGCGATATATCGAGTTTATGCGATGAATCTTTGTGCCACACGTCTGTTTCTGTACCGATTCGATGTTTTGCGTGAAAAATCGATGAATTTGTATGCAAATACGCGAATATGTCTCAGAAACCAGGAATTGCCATGACATTAAGCGATATATCGAGTTTATGCGATGAATCTTTGTGCCACACGTCTGTTTCTGTACCGATTCGTTGTTTTGCGTGAAAAATCGATGAATTTGTATGAAAATACGCGAATATGTCTCAGAAACCAGGAATTGCCATGAAATTAAGCGATATATCGAGTTTATGCGATGAATCTTTGTGCCACACGTCTGTTTTCTGTACCGATTCGTTGTTTTGCGTGAAAAATCGATGAATTTGTATGCAAATACGCGAATATGTCTCAGAAACCAGGAATTGCCATGAAATTAAGCGATATATCGAGTTTATGCGATGAATCTTTGTGCCACACGTCTGTTTCTGTACCGATTCGTTGTTTTGCGTGAAAAATCGATGAATTTGTATGCAAATACGCGAATATTTCTCAGAAACCAGGAATTGCCATGAAATTAAGCGATATATCGAGTTTATGCGATGAATCTTTGTGCATCACGTCTGTTTCTGTACCGATTCGTTGTTTTGCGTGGAAAAATCGATGAATTTGTATGAAAATACGCGAATATGTCTCAGAAACCAGGAATTGCCATGAAATTAAGCGATATATCGAGTTTATGCGATGAATCTTTGTGCATCACATCTGTTTCTGTACCGATTCGTTGTTTTGCGTGAAAAATCGATGCATTTGTATGCAAATACGCGAATATGTCTCAGAAACCAGGAATTGCCATGAAATTAAGCGATATATCGAGTTTATGCGATGAATCTTTGTGCATCACGTCTGTTTCTGTACCGATTCGTTGTTTTGCGTGAAAAGTCGATGAATTTGTATGAAAATACGCGAATATGTCTCAGAAACCAGGAATTGCCATGAAATTAAGCGATATATCGAGTTTATGCGATGAATCTTTGTGCCACACGTCTGTTTCTGTACCGATTCGTTGTTTTGCGTGAAAAATCGATGAATTTGTATGCAAATACGCGAATATGTCTCAGAAACCAGGAATTGCCATGAAATTAAGCGATATATCGAGTTTATGCGATGAATCTTTGTGCCACACGTCTGTTTCTGTACCGATTCGTTGTTTTGCGTGAAAAATCGATGAATTTGTATGAAAATACGCGAATATGTCTCAGAAACAGGAATTGCCATGAAATTAAGCGATATATCGAGTTTATGCGATGAATCTTTGTGCATCACATCTGTTTATGTACCGATTCGTTGTTTTGCGTGAAAAATCGATGCATTTGTATGCAAATACGCGAATATGTCTCAGAAATCAGGAATTGCCATGAAATTAAGCGATATAATCGAGTTTATGCGATGAATCTTTGTGCATCACGTCTGTTTCTGTACCGATTCGTTGTTTTGCGTGAAAAATCGATGAATTTGTATGCAAATACGCGAATATGTCTCAGAAACCAGGAATTGCCATGAAATTAAGCGATATATCGAGTTTATGCGATGAATCTTTGTGCCACACGTCTGTTTCTGTACCGATTCGTTGTTTTGCGTGAAAAATCGATGAATTTGTATGCAAATACGCGAATATGTCTCAGAAACCAGGAATTGCCATGAAATTAAGCGATATATCGAGTTTATGCGATGAATCTTTGTGCCACACGTCTGTTTCTGTACCGATTCGTTGTTTTGCGTGAAAAATCGATGAATTTGTATGCAAATACGCGAATATGTCTCAGAAACCAGGAATTGCCATGAAATTAAGCGATATATCGAGTTTATGCGATGAATCTTTGTGCATCACGTCTGTTTCTGTACCGATTCGTTGTTTTGCGTGAAAAATCGATGAATTTGTATGAAAATACGCGAATATGTCTCAGAAACCAGGAATTGCCATGACATTAAGCGATATATCGAGTTTATGCGATGAATCTTTGTGCCACACGTCTGTTTCTGTACCGATTCGATGTTTTGCGTGAAAAATCGATGAATTTGTATGCAAATACGCGAATATGTCTCAGAAACCAGGAATTGCCATGACATTAAGCGATATATCGAGTTTATGCGATGAATCTTTGTGCCACACGTCTGTTTCTGTACCGATTCGTTGTTTTGCGTGAAAAATCGATGAATTTGTATGAAAATACGCGAATATGTCTCAGAAACCAGGAATTGCCATGAAATTAAGCGATATATCGAGTTTATGCGATGAATCTTTGTGCCACACGTCTGTTTCTGTACCGATTCGTTGTTTTGCGTGAAAAATCGATGAATTTGTATGCAAATACGCGAATATGTCTCAGAAACCAGGAATTGCCATGAAATTAAGCGATATATCGAGTTTATGCGATGAATCTTTGTGCCACACGTCTGTTTCTGTACCGATTCGTTGTTTTGCGTGAAAAATCGATGAATTTGTATGCAAATACGCGAATATTTCTCAGAAACCAGGAATTGCCATGAAATTAAGCGATATATCGAGTTTATGCGATGAATCTTTGTGCATCACGTCTGTTTCTGTACCGATTCGTTGTTTTGCGTGAAAAATCGATGAATTTGTATGAAAATACGCGAATATGTCTCAGAAACCAGGAATTGCCATGAAATTAAGCGATATATCGAGTTTATGCGATGAATCTTTGTGCATCACATCTGTTTCTGTACCGATTCGTTGTTTTGCGTGAAAAATCGATGCATTTGTATGCAAATACGCGAATATGTCTCAGAAACCAGGAATTGCCATGAAATTAAGCGATATATCGAGTTTATGCGATGAATCTTTGTGCATCACGTCTGTTTCTGTACCGATTCGTTGTTTTGCGTGAAAAGTCGATGAATTTGTATGAAAATACGCGAATATGTCTCAGAAACCAGGAATTGCCATGAAATTAAGCGATATATCGAGTTTATGCGATGAATCTTTGTGCCACACGTCTGTTTCTGTACCGATTCGTTGTTTTGCGTGAAAAATCGATGAATTTGTATGCAAATACGCGAATATGTCTCAGAAACCAGGAATTGCCATGAAATTAAGCGATATATCGAGTTTATGCGATGAATCTTTGTGCCACACGTCTGTTTCTGTACCGATTCGTTGTTTTGCGTGAAAAATCGATGAATTTGTATGAAAATACGCGAATATGTCTCAGAAACCAGGAATTGCCATGAAATTAAGCGATATATCGAGTTTATGCGATGAATCTTTGTGCATCACATCTGTTTCTGTACCGATTCGTTGTTTTGCGTGAAAAATCGATGCATTTGTATGCAAATACGCGAATATGTCTCAGAAATCAGGAATTGCCATGAAATTAAGCGATATAATCGAGTTTATGCGATGAATCTTTGTGCATCACGTCTGTTTCTGTACCGATTCGTTGTTTTGCGTGAAAAATCGATGAATTTGTATGCAAATACGCGAATATGTCTCAGAAACCAGGAATTGCCATGAAATTAAGCGATATATCGAGTTTATGCGATGAATCTTTGTGCCACACGTCTGTTTCTGTACCGATTCGTTGTTTTGCGTGAAAAATCGATGAATTTGTATGCAAATACGCGAATATGTCTCAGAAACCAGGAATTGCCATGAAATTAAGCGATATATCGAGTTTATGCGATGAATCTTTGTGCCACACGTCTGTTTCTGAGACATATTCGCGTATTTGCATACAAATTCATCGATTTTTCACGCAAAACAACGAATCGGTACAGAAACAGACGTGTGGCACAAAGATTCATCGCATAAACTCGATATATCGCTTAATTTCATGGCAATTCCTGGTTTCTGAGACATATTCGCGTATTTGCATACAAATTCATCGATTTTTCACGCAAAACAACGAATCGGTACAGAAACAGATGTGATGCACAAAGATTCATCGCATAAACTCGATATATCGCTTAATTTCATGGCAATTCCTGGTTTCTGAGACATATTCGCGTATTTGCATACAAATTCATCGATTTTTCACGCAAAACAACGAATCGGTACAGAAACAGACGTGATGCACAAAGATTCATCGCATAAACTCGATTATATCGCTTAATTTCATGGCAATTCCTGATTTCTGAGACATATTCGCGTATTTGCATACAAATGCATCGATTTTTCACGCAAAACAACGAATCGGTACAGAAACAGATGTGATGCACAAAGATTCATCGCATAAACTCGATATATCGCTTAATTTCATGGCAATTCCTGGTTTCTGAGGCATATTCGCGTATTTTCATACAAATTCATCGATTTTTCACGCAAAACAACGAATCGGTACAGAAACAGACGTGATGCACAAAGATTCATCGCATAAACTCGATATATCGCTTAATTTCATGGCAATTCCTGGTTTCTGAGACATATTCGCGTATTTGCATACAAATGCATCGATTTTTCACGCAAAACAACGAATCGGTACAGAAACAGATGTGATGCACAAAGATTCATCGCATAAACTCGATATATCGCTTAATTTCATGGCAATTCCTGGTTTCTGAGACATATTCGCGTATTTTCATACAAATTCATCGATTTTTCACGCAAAACAACGAATCGGTACAGAAACAGACGCGATGCACAAAGATTCATCGCATAAACTCGATATATCGCTTAATTTCATGGCAATTCCTGGTTTCTGAGACATATTCGCGTATTTGCATACAAGTTCATCGATTTTTCACGCAAAACAACGAATCGGTACAGAAACAGACGTGTGGCACAAAGATTCATCGCATAAACTCGATATATCGCTTAATTTCATGGCAATTCCTGGTTTCTGAGACATATTCGCGTATTTGCATACAAATTCATCGTTTTTTTCACGCAAAACAACGAATCGGTACAGAAACAGACGTGTGGCACAAAGATTCATCGCATAAACTCGATATATCGCTTAATTTCATGGCAATTCCTGGTTTCTGAGACATATTCGCGTATTTTCATACCAATTCATCGATTTTTCACGCAAAACAACGAATCGGTACAGAAACAGACGTGATGCACAAAGATTCATCGCATAAACTCGATATATCGCTTAATTTCATGGCAATTCCTGGTTTCTGAGACATATTCGCGTATTTGCATACAAATTCATCGATTTTTCACGCAAAACATCAAATCGGTACAGAAACAGACGTGTGGCACAAAGATTCATCGCATAAACTCGATATATCGCTTAATTTCATGGCAATTCCTGGTTTCTGAGACATATTCGCGTATTTGCATACAAATTCATCGATTTTTCACGCAAAACAACGAATCGGTACAGAAACAGACGTGTGGCACAAAGATTCATCGCATAAACTCGATATATCGCTTAATTTCATGGCAATTCCTGGTTTCTGAGACATATTCGCGTATTTGCATACAAATTCATCGATTTTTCACGCAAAACAACGAATCGGTACAGAAACAGACGTGATGCACAAAGATTCATCGCATAAACTCGATTATATCGCTTAATTTCATGGCAATTCCTGGTTTCTGAGACATATTCGCGTATTTGCATACAAATTCATCGATTTTTCACGCAAAACAACGAATCGGTACAGAAACAGACGTGTGGCACAAAGATTCATTGTTTTGCGTGAAAAATCGATGAATTTGTATGCAAATACGCGAATATGTCTCAGAAACCAGGAATTGCCATGAAATTAAGCGATATATCGAGTTTATGCGATGAATCTTTGTGCCACACGTCTGTTTCTGTACCGATTCGTTGTTTTGCGTGAAAAATCGATGAATTTGTATGAAAATACGCGAATATGACTCAGAAACCAGGAATTGCCATGAAATTAAGCGATATATCGAGTTTATGCGATGAATCTTTGTGCCACACGTCTGTTTCTGTACCGATTCGTTGTTTTGCGTGAAAAATCGATGAATTTGTATGCAAATACGCGAATATGTCTCAGAAACCAGGAATTGCCATGAAATTAAGCGATATATCGAGTTTATGCGATGAATCTTTGTGCCACACGTCTGTTTCTGTACCGATTCGTTGTTTTGCGTGAAAAATCGATGAATTTGTATGCAAATACGCGAATATGTCTCAGAAACCAGGAATTGCCATGAAATTAAGCGATATATCGAGTTTATGCGATGAATCTTTGTGCATCACGTCTGTTTCTGTACCGATTCGTTGTTTTGCGTGAAAAATCGATGAATTTGTATGAAAATACGCGAATATGTCTCAGAAACCAGGAATTGCCATGAAATTAAGCGATATATCGAGTTTATGCGATGAATCTTTGTGCGTCACATCTGTTTCTGTACCGATTCGTTGTTTTGCGTGAAAAATCGATGCATTTGTATGCAAATACGCGAATATGTCTCAGAAACCAGGAATTGCCATGAAATTAAGCGATATATCGAGTTTATGCGATGAATCTTTGTGCATCACGTCTGTTTCTGTACCGATTCGTTGTTTTGCGTGAAAAATCGATGAATTTGTATGAAAATACGCGAATATGCCTCAGAAACCAGGAATTGCCATGAAATTAAGCGATATATCGAGTTTATGCGATGAATCTTTGTGCATCACATCTGTTTCTGTACCGATTCGTTGTTTTGCGTGAAAAATCGATGCATTTGTATGCAAATACGCGAATATGTCTCAGAAATCAGGAATTGCCATGAAATTAAGCGATATATCGAGTTTATGCGATGAATCTTTGTGCCACACGTCTGTTTCTGTACCGATTCGTTGTTTTGCGTGAAAAATCGATGAATTTGTATGCAAATACGCGAATATGTCTCAGAAACCAGGAATTGCCATGAAATTAAGCGATATATCGAGTTTATGCGATGAATCTTTGTGCCACACGTCTGTTTCTGTACCGATTCGTTGTATTGCGTGAAAAATCGATGAATTTGTATGAAAATACGCGAATATGTCTCAGAAACCAGGAATTGCCATGAAATTAAGCGATATATCGAGTTTATGCGATGAATCTTTGTGCCACACGTCTGTTTTCTGTACCGATTCGTTGTTTTGCGTGAAAAATCGATGAATTTGTATGCAAATACGCGAATATGTCTCAGAAACCAGGAATTGCCATGAAATTAAGCGATATATCGAGTTTATGCGATGAATCTTTGTGCCACACGTCTGTTTCTGTACCGATTCGTTGTTTTGCGTGAAAAATCGATGAATTTGTATGCAAATACGCGAATATGTCTCAGAAACCAGGAATTGCCATGAAATTAAGCGATATATCGAGTTTATGCGATGAATCTTTGTGCATCACGTCTGTTTCTGTACCGATTCGTTGTTTTGCGTGAAAAATCGATGAATTTGTATGAAAATACGCGAATATGTCTCAGAAACCAGGAATTGCCATGAAATTAAGCGATATATCGAGTTTATGCGATGAATCTTTGTGCATCACATCTGTTTCTGTACCGATTCGTTGTTTTGCGTGAAAAATCGATGCATTTGTATGCAAATACGCGAATATGTCTCAGAAACCAGGAATTGCCATGAAATTAAGCGATATATCGAGTTTATGCGATGAATCTTTGTGCATCACGTCTGTTTCTGTACCGATTCGTTGTTTTGCGTGAAAAATCGATGAATTTGTATGAAAATACGCGAATATGTCTCAGAAACCAGGAATTGCCATGAAATTAAGCGATATATCGAGTTTATGCGATGAATCTTTGTGCCACACGTCTGTTTCTGTACCGATTCGTTGTTTTGCGTGAAAAATCGATGAATTTGTATGCAAATACGCGAATATGTCTCAGAAACCAGGAATTGCCATGAAATTAAGCGATATATCGAGTTTATGCGATGAATCTTTGTGCCACACGTCTGTTTCTGTACCGATTCGTTGTTTTGCGTGAAAAATCGATGAATTTGTATGCAAATACGCGAATATGTCTCAGAAACCAGGAATTGCCATGAAATTAAGCGATATATCGAGTTTATGCGATGAATCTTTGTGCATCACGTCTGTTTCTGTACCGATTCGTTGTTTTGCGTGAAAAATCGATGAATTTGTATGCAAATACGCGAATATGTCTCAGAAACCAGGAATTGCCATGAAATTAAGCGATATATCGAGTTTATGCGATGAATCTTTGTGCATCACATCTGTTTCTGTACCGATTCGTTGTTTTGCGTGAAAAATCGATGAATTTGTATGCAAATACGCGAATATGTCTCAGAAACCAGGAATTGCCATGAAATTAAGCGATATATCGAGTTTATGCGATGAATCTTTGTGCCACACGTCTGTTTCTGAGACATATTCGCGTATTTGCATACAAATTCATCGATTTTTCACGCAAAACAACGAATCGGTACAGAAACAGACGTGTGGCACAAAGATTCATCGCATAAACTCGATATATCGCTTAACTTCATGGCAATTCCTGGTTTCTGAGACATATTCGCGTATTTGCATACAAATTCATCGATTTTTCACGCAAAACAACGAATCGGTACAGAAACAGATGTGATGCACAAAGATTCATCGCATAAACTCGATATATCGCTTAATTTCATGGCAATTCCTGGTTTCTGAGACATATTCGCGTATTTGCATACAAATTCATCGATTTTTCACGCAAAACAACGAATCGGTACAGAAACAGACGTGATGCACAAAGATTCATCGCATAAACTCGATTATATCGCTTAATTTCATGGCAATTCCTGATTTCTGAGACATATTCGCGTATTTGCATACAAATGCATCGATTTTTCACGCAAAACAACGAATCGGTACAGAAACAGACGTGATGCACAAAGATTCATCGCATAAACTCGATATATCGCTTAATTTCATGGCAATTCCTGGTTTCTGAGACATATTCGCGTATTTGCATACAAGTTCATCGATTTTTCACGCAAAACAACGAATCGGTACAGAAACAGACGTGTGGCACAAAGATTCATCGCATAAACTCGATATATCGCTTAATTTCATGGCAATTCCTGGTTTCTGAGACATATTCGCGTATTTGCATACAAATTCATCGATTTTTCACGCAAAAAAACGAATCGGTACAGAAACAGACGTGATGCACAAAGATTCATCGCATAAACTCGATATATCGCTTAATTTCATGGCAATTCCTGGTTTCTGAGACATATTCGCGTATTTGCATACAAATTCATCGATTTTTCACGCAAAACAACGAATCGGTACAGATACAGACGTGTGGCACAAAGATTCATCGCATAAACTCGATATATCGCTTAATTTCATGGCAATTCCTGGTTTCTGAGACATATTCGCGTATTTGCATACAAATTCATCGATTTTTCACGCAAAACAACGAATCGGTACAGAAACAGACGTGTGGCACAAAGATTCATCGCATAAACTCGATATATCGCTTAATTTCATGGCAATTCCTGGTTTCTGAGACATATTCGCGTATTTTCATACAAATTCATCGATTTTTCACGCAAAACAACGAATCGGTACAGAAACAGACGTGTGGCACAAAGATTCATCGCATAAACTCGATATATCGCTTAATTTCATGGCAATTCCTGGTTTCTGAGACATATTCGCGTATTTGCATACAAATTCATCGATTTTTCACGCAAAACAACGAATCGGTACAGAAACAGACGTGTGGCACAAAGATTCATCGCATAAACTCGATATATCGCTTAATTTCATGGCAATTCCTGGTTTCTGAGACATATTCGCGTATTTTCATACAAATTCATCGATTTTTCACGCAAAACAACGAATCGGTACAGAAACAGACGTGATGCACAAAGATTCATCGCATAAACTCGATATATCGCTTAATTTCATGGCAATTCCTGGTTTCTGAGACATATTCGCGTATTTGCATACAAATTCATCGATTTTTCACGCAAAACAACGAATCGGTACAGAAACAGACGTGTGGCACAAAGATTCATCGCATAAACTCGATATATCGCTTAATTTCATGGCAATTCCTGGTTTCTGAGACATATTCGCGTATTTGCATACAAATTCATCGATTTTTCACGCAAAACAACGAATCGGTACAGAAACAGATGTGTTGCACAAAGATTCATCGCATAAACTCGATATATCGCTTAATTTCATGGCAATTCCTGGTTTCTGAGACATATTCGCGTATTTTCATACAAATTCATCGATTTTTCACGCAAAACAACGAATCGGTACAGAAACAGACGTGATGCACAAAGATTCATCGCATAAACTCGATATATCGCTTAATTTCATGGCAATTCCTGGTTTCTGAGACATATTCGCGTATTTGCATACAAATTCATCGATTTTTCACGCAAAACAACGAATCGGTACAGAAACAGACGTGTGGCACAAAGATTCATCGCATAAACTCGATATATCGCTTAATTTCATGGCAATTCCTGGTTTCTGAGACATATTCGCGTATTTGCATACAAATTCATCGATTTTTCACGCAAAACAACGAATCGGTACAGAAACAGACGTGTGGCACAAAGATTCATCGCATAAACTCGATATATCGCTTAATTTCATGGCAATTCCTGGTTTCTGAGACATATTCGCGTATTTGCATACAAATTCATCGATTTTTCACGCAAAACAACGAATCGGTACAGAAACAGACGTGTGGCACAAAGATTCATCGCATAAACTCGATATATCGCTTAATTTCATGGCAATTCCTGGTTTCTGAGACATATTCGCGTATTTTCATACAAATTCATCGATTTTTCACGCAAAACAACGAATCGGTACAGAAACAGACGTGATGCACAAAGATTCATCGCATAAACTCGATATATCGCTTAATTTCATGGCAATTCCTGGTTTCTGAGACATATTCGCGTATTTGCATACAAATGCATCGATTTTTCACGCAAAACAACGAATCGGTACAGAAACAGATGTGATGCACAAAGATTCATCGCATAAACTCGATATATCGCTTAATTTCATGGCAATTCCTGGTTTCTGAGACATATTCGCGTATTTTCATACAAATTCATCGATTTTTCACGCAAAACAACGAATCGGTACAGAAACAGACGTGATGCACAAAGATTCATCGCATAAACTCGATATATCGCTTAATTTCATGGCAATTCCTGGTTTCTGAGACATATTCGCGTATTTGCATACAAATTCATCGATTTTTCACGCAAAACAACGAATCGGTACAGAAACAGACGTGTTGCACAAAGATTCATCGCATAAACTCGATATATCGCTTAATTTCATGGCAATTCCTGGTTTCTGAGACATATTCGCGTATTTGCATACAAATTCATCGATTTTTCACGCAAAACAACGAATCGGTACAGAAACAGACGTGTGGCACAAAGATTCATCGCATAAACTCGATATATCGCTTAATTTCATGGCAATTCCTGGTTTCTGAGACATATTCGCGTATTTTCATACAAATTCATCGATTTTTCACGCAAAACAACGAATCGGTACAGAAACAGACGTGTGGCACAAAGATTCATCGCATAAACTCGATATATCGCTTAATTTCATGGCAATTCCTGGTTTCTGAGACATATTCGCGTATTTGCATACAAATTCATCGATTTTTCACGCAAAACAACGAATCGGTACAGAAACAGACGTGTGGCACAAAGATTCATCGCATAAACTCGATATATCGCTTAATTTCATGGCAATTCCTGGTTTCTGAGACATATTCGCGTATTTTCATACAAATTCATCGATTTTTCACGCAAAACAACGAATCGGTACAGAAACAGACGTGATGCACAAAGATTCATCGCATAAACTCGATATATCGCTTAATTTCATGGCAATTCCTGGTTTCTGAGACATATTCGCGTATTTGCATACAAATTCATCGATTTTTCACGCAAAACAACGAATCGGTACAGAAACAGACGTGATGCACAAAGATTCATCGCATAAACTCGATATATCGCTTAATTTCATGGCAATTCCTGGTTTCTGAGACATATTCGCGTATTTGCATACAAATTCATCGATTTTTCACGCAAAACAACGAATCGGTACAGAAACAGACGTGTGGCACAAAGATTCATCGCATAAACTCGATATATCGCTTAATTTCATGGCAATTCCTGGTTTCTGAGACATATTCGCGTATTTGCATACAAATTCATCGATTTTTCACGCAAAACAACGAATCGGTACAGAAACAGACGTGTGGCACAAAGATTCATCGCATAAACTCGATATATCGCTTAATTTCATGGCAATTCCTGGTTTCTGAGACATATTCGCGTATTTTCATACAAATTCATCGATTTTTCACGCAAAACAACGAATCGGTACAGAAACAGACGTGTGGCACAAAGATTCATCGCATAAACTCGATATATCGCTTAATTTCATGGCAATTCCTGGTTTCTGAGACATATTCGCGTATTTTCATACAAATTCATCGATTTTTCACGCAAAACAACGAATCGGTACAGAAACAGACGTGATGCGATGAATCTTTGTGCCACACGTCTGTTTCTGTACCGATTCGTTGTTTTGCGTGAAAAATCGATGAATTTGTATGCAAATACGCGAATATGTCTCAGAAACCAGGAATTGCCATGAAATTAAGCGATATAATCGAGTTTATGCGATGAATCTTTGTGCATCACGTCTGTTTCTGTACCGATTCGTTGTTTTGCGTGAAAAATCGATGAATTTGTATGCAAATACGCGAATATGTCTCAGAAACCAGGAATTGCCATGAAATTAAGCGATATATCGAGTTTATGCGATGAATCTTTGTGCCACACGTCTGTTTCTGTACCGATTCGTTGTTTTGCGTGAAAAATCGATGAATTTGTATGCAAATACGCGAATATGTCTCAGAAACCAGGAATTGCCATGAAATTAAGCGATATATCGAGTTTATGCGATGAATCTTTGTGCCACACGTCTGTTTCTGTACCGATTCGTTGTTTTGCGTGAAAAATCGATGAATTTGTATGCAAATACGCGAATATGTCTCAGAAACCAGGAATTGCCATGAAATTAAGCGATATATCGAGTTTATGCGATGAATCTTTGTGCCACACGTCTGTTTCTGTACCGATTCGTTGTTTTGCGTGAAAAATCGATGAATTTGTATGAAAATACGCGAATATGTCTCAGAAACCAGGAATTGCCATGAAATTAAGCGATATATCGAGTTTATGCGATGAATCTTTGTGCCACACGTCTGTTTCTGTACCGATTCGTTGTTTTGCGTGAAAAATCGATGAATTTGTATGCAAATACGCGAATATGTCTCAGAAACCAGGAATTGCCATGAAATTAAGCGATATATCGAGTTTATGCGATGAA